>PVLD010003817.1:0-103834 GCA_004027595.1 Dinomys branickii | reverse complement strand
GTCTTCAGGACTCACCCCAAACTATTAATGTGAGCACCAAGAGGGTCTCCTTACAGTTTGCACATATGAACCTTGCATGAACCCATAGCAACAAATTAGATGAAAAGCAGCAGACTGGGAGTCTGAAAAACATACTCTATACAGCAGACCCAAGAAAATCCTCCAACTCCATTCTAGAACTAATCTTTAAACTCAGTTCATACCCTGAACTAACACAGTGAGAACGGGCCCGGGATTTCAAGCCCTTCTACCAAGCATCGCAAGTTCATCCAGTGCCCAGCTGCAAGGGGTGGGGGATGGTAATACTGGAGATCAGGAGGAGGGAGGAGGAGAAGAAAGGGCCTCTGGCATCGAGGCAACAGGACAGAGCCGAACGGGTCACCGAGAGCAACCCAACAGGGGCGCATGCCCCGCAGCTGCTCAGCTGTGGGCCCTGCGGCTGCTCCGCTGTGGGTCCCGTTGAGGGCACCCCACGGACTGCACCCACCCCCACCCATAGCATGGCAACGGGTGGAGCCGGGCAGTCTACTGTGAGCATGGGTGCTTTTCGACCTCTGACCATGGCAGTTTGTATACACCCATGTATGTTATAGTATAGTCTGAGGCAGCTATATCTCTTCCCAAAGTGAGAGTCCAGGTGTATAGATAAACCCAGGAATACAGTTATTATCACAGGGAAGATGACTGATTTGAGTGGTAGGGCAACGGAGGGAGAAAATTGAATGATCAAATGGGCCATCATCTGTGTAACTGAGTAACAAAGGTGAAGGTAACATTATGTAGGACAGCATCCAGAGCTAATTCCCTTCTATGTTCTCTATAATTTGTATTTCCTCAATCGTTTTTGTATTAACAGAAGTGAATGTAACTTTGTTATGCAGCATCCAGTGCTGATTCCCTACTATCTTCTCTATAATTTGGTATTTCTTTTAATGTTTGTGTGTCAACTAGTGTGATGACATTATGTAATACAGCACCCAGTGCTAATTCCCTGCTAGGTTCTGTATAATTTTGTATTTTCAATATTGTTTATGGCTTGTTCTGGTTCGTATGTCTCCATTCTTTTGTCTTTAAAATAAAAAAAATAATAAAAAAACTAGGTAGAAATATTATAGCAGTTAAACAGGGATGTCAAGGGAGTCAGTGCAAAATAATCAGAACACATCAGGACCCTGGCTGGAGGTGCATTAGAAGGTTAAAGTCACAATGGCCAGATTTGCATACTTCTCCAAGGAATAAGTGGAAGTTTGAAATTACTATTAAAACCAACACTACTAAGACTAAAGACTTGACTAAGACTATAGGGTTACTGATGTCATCCATACACTCCCGTTACTACTGGATCAGTATTAGCCAAACAGCCATCCTCGATACTGTACTGGTTGATTATAGTTTTGACTCAGGTTGTACCCATCTTGTGATCTTGCTCTACAGAACTTTCTCAGAGACGTGGGCTCATTGGCAGCCCATTTGGGACCCCTCCTGTCTCTCGGGAGCTAGTCCATATTCCCCAGTCCTTTTCCCCAATCAATGTTCCTACTCTTAACCTTGGTTGTTCCTTAGAATTCATTCTTTTTGTGTGTGTTTTTTGGTACTGGGAATCGAACTCAGGACCTTGTGTTGCCAGGCAGGCGCTTATGCCGCTGAGCTATATCCTCGGCCCAGAATTCTTTCTTTGAATGCCGGGCATGGTGGCGCATGCCTGTAATCCCAGCACTTGAAAGGCTGAGGCAGGAGGTTCATTGCAAGTTCAAGACCAGCCTGGGCTACAAACCAAGCTCAAGGTCAGCCTGAACTGCATAGCGAGCCTCTCAAAAAGACCACACACACGAAAAAACATTCTTTGACTTCAGGAAACATGAACTCAGCAGATCAGACATCTAGCAGGTTGGGAGTTACATTTACTCCGTGTATCATTGGGAGGTCCTGTACCAACATGACACCAAATGCACAGGCAACAACGCGCTGAGGTGGACTTTATGGAAAGCTGTCTTCTGTGTGTTACTGGGGACTCAGCCCAGGGCTTTTAACTGCACTGCATGCTCAGCCCTTTTCATTTTCCCTTTGAGACAATGTCTCCCTAAAGTCATATACCTCAGACTGGGCTCCATCTCGTCATCTCTCACATCAGCCTCCTAGAGGGCTGTGTCACCACGCCTAGCTTAAAATGTTTGTGTTTGAAGGACGTCACACAGAAAATGAAGCTGGGCGTGGTGGCTTGTACCTGCACCCTGAACTCCTCAGAAGCCTAAAGTGGGGGGTGCTCTTACGCCAGGAGTTCAAGATCAACCTGAGCAACAGTGAGATACCTGTCCCAAAACAGCAACAATGGCTGTAGCTCAGTAGTAGTGTTTGCCTATCATGCATGAGACCATGGATTTAATTCCCATTGCTGCAAAACAAAGAAAACAAAATACTATGCAATTTTTTTTTGGAAGACAATTTTGATGTTTTGAAATACTCAGTCTTCACCTGCATTTCCTGGTTTATAACTTCCTCCCCAAGGTAAGTCATAGAAACTAATCTTTCCCTGCCTTTAGCTAGCCATAAGAAATTCTGACCTACCTTAAGACCCTCCTCATTCCAGAGGGGTCCTGAACCATAGCCTGGAGGAAGGAATGCTACAGAAAGGTCAAGAATCTGCACAGCCAGGCCTTGCTGATTTGCCAGCATTATCAGTAGCCTTATGCGATGGAGCTCCCTAAGCCCCCCACAAAGAACAGGGTTCAGAGAGCACCCTGATCCCTGAACACCAGGAAATTCCTGAAGGTTGTGCATCTAGAGAGGATATGGAAGCTCAGAACCACTCCCATATGCCTAATTCTAGATGTTTCATGTGGGTGCTCATGCCTGTAATTACACATATACTCAGGAGGCTGAGGGGTCATGAGTTCGAGGCCAAGAGAATGCAGCAAACCCAGTTTTAAAAACCAAACCCAGCCTCAAAGTGATGGTGCACACCTGTAATTCCAGCACTCAGGAGTCTGAGGCAGGAGGGTTTCTTCTAGGCCACCCCAGGCTACCTAATGAGTTAATGAGCTCAAGGCCAGCCTGAACTGCACAGGGAGACCCTGTCTCAAAAAACCAAAACCAAAACCAAACCCAAAGCACAATAAAACAGTAAGATAAGTAAATGTTTCCTTGAGTTCTGTGAGCCTCTCAAGCAAACTGACCCCAAGAGGCGGCTGTGGGAATAGTTTACAGCCACTGTCAAAACAATGGGTGAAACCACCTGAGACTTGCAACCAGCATCTGAGGCGGCTGGGGGGGGGGGGTGCGGGCTCTAGGGGACAGAGCTCTCCATCTTTGGGATCTGAACTCCATGTACTCAGAAATAGCTGAACTGAATGAGAAGATGCTTTACCAGTACCCACTAGAAAATTGCTTAAAATATTTTTTTAATTGCTTGCTTGCTAGTAGGAAGAAATTCCCATCATTTCATTTTTTTCCCTGCAATACTGAGGACTGAACTAAATCCCCAGCCCTTTTTTTATTTTTTGAGACAAGGCTAAGAATTACATGCCTATAGTAACAGCACTCAGGAGACTGAGGCAGGAGGACAACCATAAGTTCAAATGATATATAAAATTTGAGACAGGGTTTGACTAAGTTGCTAAATTGTCCAGGTTGGGCTTGAATTTGCAGTACTCCTGCCTCAGCCTCCTAGAGTGCTAGGATTATAGGTATGCACCACCATCACATAGCTTTTGAGGTCACAGAAATCTTCTATGTTGATTGCAGTATCAGAGCAGAGGAAAAAGCCATTTTGATTTATCCTGACAGTATATAAAAAAAAAACTCTTCAAAGAATCAATAAATTAGTGTGTAATGAACTCTGATGTAAAGTAAAAGCCGGGTAAAAAATTTTCATGCTGGTCCTGGTGGCACATACCTGTAATTTCAGTAGTCAGAAGACAAGGCAGGAGGACTGCCGTAAGATTGAGGCCACCTGGGATACATAGTGAGTTTGAGGTCAGCCTGAACTACATAGCAAGACCCTGTCCCCCCGCCCCAACCAAAAAAAGACAACTTTTTTGTTGTTGGAGACGGGGTCTCACTATGTAGTTCAGGCTGGTCTCAAACTCACTATGCAGCCCAGGCTGGCCTTGAACTCAGGGTAATCCTTGTGCCTCAGCCTCCCAAAAGCTGAGATTACAGATGTGGGCCACTACACCTGTCTGTTCCACGGTTCGAACATATATTCTTCTTTTAGCAATCCCATCTCCAGCTTGGCTACACTCAAATTGCAATCCTAACCTTTCTTTCTAGAGCCTCTTCCAACTCTTCTGTTGAACAACTCCCAAATGACTTTTTTTTTCCTTTGGTACCGGGAATCAAACTCTGGACTTTGCAGGCACTGTGCCACTGAGCTATGTCCCCAGCCTGAGATAGTACTTCCTACCTTCCTTCCTTTCCTTTCTCTTTCTTTTCTTTATTGTTTTTGAGACAAGGTCTCGCTATGCAGTTCAGGCTGCCTTAAGCTCACTTTTTAGCCCAGGCTGGTCTTGCTCTCCTGCCCCAACCTCCCAAGTGCTGGGATTACAGGTGTGTGCCACTACACCTGGTTCTTAAAAGACCTTTTATCAGCACTTCAAATCTAACTCTTGGGCCTAGCAAGGTGGCACAAACCTATAACCTCCACTACTAGTGAGGCTGAAGCAGGAAGATTCCGAGTTTGAGGCCAGCCTAAGACCTCGTTACCAAAATAAAATAAAAAGGCTGGGGAGGCGGCTCAGTGACAGAGGGCTTGCCTAATATCAAGCCCTACTACAGTACTCCAAAAAACAGAACAATCGACATTGGAGTATAGGGTGAACACAAGGAATAGGAAACATACAAGAGAAGCATTCTCTTCATATAGTTTTGGCTTCAAGTCAACAATAACCAATGGGACCAGGAAAAATGTTCCATAATACAGGTGAGTGGATCTGACACAGGCAGCACAGGTTGGGACAATGGGGAGGCTTCCAGAAATGTGAAGGGCAAAGGGTGTCGTACAGGGAAAGGCCATGGATGGGCAGGGACATTGTGCTATTTGAGGCTTCAGATGGGGCAACGCTGTGTGCTCCACAAGCCCGGGCTTGTATCTTCAGCCCCATTACCAGCCGAACAGCAAGAACTTGAGACATGTGGAGTGGCAAAGGACAGGGCAGGTAGAATACGAATAAACGGGGCAGCGAATTCAATCTCGTGGCAGACGTTCTCAAGCTCAGCCAGGCCAGCCTAGGACAAACAGCCCCATCTGTGGCTGTTGGGGGAGCCTGACACACCCAGCCCTATGGCACAGGTGAGTGTCCCGCACCGCAGGCGTGCGTGCTTACACTGCTATTTTATTCCACTTTGGAGGCCACCCCCTCATCCACCAGGGGCAGCCACATCAGGCGAGACAGAGCAGGCTCCACCATAAGCTAAATTCTAAAATAACAAAGCCCACAGCCTGCAGCCCCGACTGCGTGGCCATGAGGCTTGGCTGAGCCTCTCCGGCAGATCGTGCAGTGCCTGTATGGTCCAGGCCAAGCTCCTCTCCAGCTGCTCCCGGAGCCGGGTGCCAGCATCCACGGCCTGGGCTACCTCTGTTGGGCCAGAATTAGTTTTCTGAACCAGGAGCTCACAGCACTATCCACACGCATTACTAAAGCTATGCCCAGGAGAAGTCCCACGCTGCTCACGACAAAGCCGATAGCCTCAAAAATGAACCTGCAAAAAAATTCAAGTACCATAGGAGACAGAGAACAAGTCTGGTGCCCTTTTCCTATGGAAGGAAAAGTGTGTCCATCCTGGATGTTCACACTCGCCTTCCAACCTTCCCTTCCAACCACCCTCTTCTCAAGGAAATCTACTCACTTGGGGGCAAACACCTTCCAGACCATGAGATGCCTGCGGAGGACAGAAGCTGCCAAGGCACAAGCCAGAATCTGAAGAGAAAAAGGGCTCCGTTATTTGGGAAGGGGAGGAAGAAGCAGGGCAAAGGGAGAGGTATTATGGGCCTCTGTGAAAAGTGGAAGAGCTGGGTATGGTGGCGCACACCTGCAATCCCAGCACACAGAAAGCTGAGGCAGGAGAAGCATGGACTACATAGCAAAACCTGTCTGCAAAAAAAGAAAAAGAAACACATACATACAAAGAAAGGGAGAAAACAATGTATCAGAAGAAAAAACTCTGGGGGGTCCAGGGATATATAGCTCAGTGGTATAAGCACTTGCCTGGTAAGCCTGAGGTCATCAGTTCAATCCCCAGCACCAAAAAAAAAGGGAAGGGAGGGAGGGGAAGGAAGGAGGGAGGGAGGAAAGAAGGAAAACTCTGGGGTAGGAGTTAAGAAGTCCAATTTTTTGTGTGTGTCTTTTGGAGGCAGGGTCTCACTATGCAGTTCAGGCTGTTCTTCGGCTCACTTTGTAGCCCAGGCTGGTCTCCAACTCACAACAATCTCCCTGCCTCAGCCTCCCAAGTGCGGAGATTACAGGTGTGCACCACCAGGCCCAGATCTTTTTTTTGTTTTCTTTTTCCCCAAGATAGGATCTCACTACGGAGTTCAGACTAACTTTAAACTTAGTATGTTGCCCAAACCCTTGAGTCCTCTTGCCTCAGCCTCCTGAGTGCTGGAATTACAAGTGTGCACCACTCTGTTCAGCTAAGAAGTCCAGTTCTTGTCTTAGCCACTGATGCAGTGACCTTTGGCAAGTCAATACTAGTTCTGTGATGCTAACACTCATGTTACACCTCCCAAGGTAAGGGGAGAAATCTGCATCACACCCTTGGCCTCTAGAGGACCGGGGGAGGGTCTAAGACCATAGTTCTGGAAAGAATCCTGGCCACTACTTCAGTCTTTCTAGTATATCCATTAATGGAGTCATCCCCACTTGCAACTAGTGGAGCCCACATTATAGCAAAGAAATGACCAGGCCTGCGAAAAGGAAACCCTCTAAGGCCACTGAGCTTGTTAACCAACATTCCCTGATCTCTACCTCAGTCATGGTTCTCCACCAGGATTTGTTTTATGACACACAATCTTTTTTCTTTTTTTGGCCTTTTTGAGACAGGGTCTCACTATGCAGTTTAGGCTTGCCTTGAGCTCACTTTGTAGCCCAGGGTGGTCATGAACTTGCAATGATCTTCCTGCTTCAGCCTCCCAAGTGCTGGGATTACAGGTGCGCACCACCATGCCCAGCTAGAATCTTTTTGATATTGCCCAGGTTGGCCTTAAATTTAGGATCCTTCCTGCCTCAGCTTTCTAAGTACCTGGAAGTATAGGTGTGCCCCACTGTGCCCAGCTCTCCTAGAGCTGAAAGAAGGTGAATAATCCCAGTATTCAAGAGGCTGAGGCAGGAGAACTGTCATGAGTTTGAGGCCAGCATGAACTATATAGCAAATCCAAAACCAAAAAGAGCTGGGCATGGTGGCACACGCCTGTAATACCAGCACTTGGGAGGCTGAGGCAGGAGGATCGTTGCAAGTTCAAGACCAGACTGGGCTACAGAGAAAGCTCCAGGCCAGCCTGAACTGCATAGCGAGACCATGTCTCTAAAAGACAAAAACAAAACAAAACAAACAAAAAAAGAGGGCCGGGGATAATATAGCTCAGCAGCCTAAGTGCTTGCCTGGCAAGCCTGAGGTCATGAGTTCGATTTCCAGTACTAAAAAAACCCTAAAAGAACAAAACGAGGAAGGAGGGTTCCTTTATCAAGAAAAAAAAAAAAAAAAAAAAGGCCAGGCATAGCAGCACACACTTGTAAACTCAGTACACAGGAGGCTATGGCAGAAGGACTGATGCAAGTTTGAGGCTGGCCTGAACTACAAAGCAAGATCCTGTCTCCAAAAAATAAAGGAAAGAGGTTGAGCACGCACATGGGAACAGGCCGCCAGCGCCCTGACCTACCTTTACCCCGTACCCACCTGGACGCCAAGGACAAAGAGGTACTTGAGGCCCAGCTGCAGCAGCGCTGCGTTGAAGTGGTGAGGTGCACCCCGGAGCCGCATCTCCATCAGTGGCTCCTCCTCCTCCTCCTCTCCAGGCGCGACCCTGGCCTCGGCTTCACTTTCTGGAGGCTGCCGCCTCTTCCTCAGCCCTCGGCTCTCACACAGAAAGGGCCAAAGCAGGAGCAGTGGGCAACCTACTGTCTCAGAGGAAGGCAAGGCTAGTGTCACTGTAGAACCAGCCACCCTACTACCTAACCCACCCAGCTGACTCAGCTCTAAACCAAGGGATGCCAAGGACCTAACAAAAGCACCTCTTCCCACCCAACTCCAGCGGTTCTCCCTTCTTCTCATAAAGTTAGAGTAAACAAAACTGAAGAGGCGAAGAGTTACCTGCAAAGAGAAGGTGGGCGGCAAATGTATTGGCACCCACTAACAAAGCAGGGAGCCAAGTAGCAGAGCCGTGACCCTCTGGAAACCCCACGAAGGCTGCGTGCCAGTGGATGGCTGGAAAGACAGGCTGGTGGCCCATGGAGTAGAAGGTCTGGGTGGCCATGAGGGCCCATGCCGAGACAGCCTGCCATGGGACAGCGAAAGGCCCTGGAGGGAGATGTGCCTCCTTACAATCACACCTGTTCCCGATCCACAGGCCACTGCCCGCAACCACACATTCCCACTACCACAGTGCTACCCCCCCACACTCACAGGCCCACACCTGGCCCCCTACAGAGGCACTCCTGTCACCATACTCCCTCTGTGGCTCGTGTGCGCACACACACAAACACACATACACAAATATAGTTATAATTTGCTACTTCTACTACTGGAAAATCAGAATATGAGAATGCAGCATTTCTGTAAGAGACTACTACAGTCCTGAAAGACTCTTTCCTTCTCCATGAACTGTAAGAGCCAAAGGGAGGGATTGACATGGCTATAACAGGTAAGAGGATATCAGAAGACCTTCCCAAGTGTGAGGGGCAGGACACCCTGGGTCAATGAGAAAGACAAGAGGCAACACCTCCCTGAAAGCAAAAAGGGCTGGACTCATATCACTACCGTCCAGATCAATCAGGGCCCAAATGAGTATTTACCAGGGGTGGTGATGGGGATCCCTGCAGCAAGCAGATGCAGAAGGAGGAAGCTCTGCAGAAACAGAAGCAGGAACACAAGGCTGATGCGCTCCACATGCAATAGCAGAAGTGGGAAGGCCAACAGGGTGAGGACTGTGACCATGGCAGCTGAGTAGACACTTCCCAGCTGATAGGCGGCCACAGTCAAAGGGCCCTGAGATCTGGTCCTCTCTAGCCGTCCCCGGAACTCCTCTTGCATGTGTCGGTAGATTTGAGGGACCACATAATCCAGGTCAGCCTGAGAAGTGGGGGGGCCTGAGAAGGGAGTGAGGACAGTCCTGGCCCTTGGGGTACCTGTGCCAGCCTTCACCAGCACTGTCACAGGCTTCCAGAGTAGCAGCATGAGGCCTGCAGCAGCCAGTCCCACCACAACCCGAGGAAGCATAGCAGATGCCCCAGCAACCAGGGCCCGGAGACGCGGGGGTGCTTCATCTGCCCCTGACACCAGTGCCCAGTAGGCAGCAGTACCCAAGGCCATTAGTGGCAGCCCCCAGCGCACAAAGAGCACTGGGGGCTCAGGGCTCCTAAGGTTACCATAGTGACGAAGCCACAGGCGCACAGCAAGTAACAGGGCCACCAGTGCCCCCACACAAGCTCCATACCACAAATTCTTGGCTGGACCACCCACCATGGATGCCAGAGGACTCAGCCAGGGAGAGGAGTGGCAAGCAGGTGTTTCTTCAGGGCAGCGATGAAAAAGGCCAGCTAGCCTTGTACATAAAAGCAACCCAACGCCAAGCCTCAGGGCATACGCACCACTGTGCCGTGGGGGGCCTGTTGGGGCAGAAGAGCCAAGGCGGGGTATGGGGAGCAGCCTGGGTGCTAGCAGCTGGCCCTCCCAGTGTAGCTGGACAACAAGGAGCAAGATGAGGGAGCCTAGCAGGAAGAGGGTGGCCCTTGCCTCAGCCACAACGAAACTGTCAGAGAAGAAAGTGGCCAAGCGGATGAGTGAGAGCAACAGCACTGGCCCGGGGCGGGGCAGCAGCGCTGTCAGGGGCTGCCCGGACCTGCAGCCAGCCCAGGCTCTCCACAGGAAGGGCAGGAGCGAGCCTGCTGCAGCCACGGCCCCTAGAACCACTAGGTCTAGCCTCAACCTCGTAGCTGTCAGTAATCCAGCATACAGAGCAGCCCCAGCAAGGGCCCAGGCTGCAGGGATGAGCAGAAGAGGGCTGAAAGGGAAGGCTGGGGCATTTGCCCACTGGGATGCAAGCAGGCAGAGAAAACACGTAGCAGCCAAAATAGCAGCGCCCCCTGCCATGCGGACCAGAGAGAAACGGGCCCAAGACTCAATGCACAAGGCCCGAGCTCCCCGCAGGAACTGCTGCAGCTCAGCAGTCACAGTCTGCAGCGCTGCTGCAGTCCCAGGGGGGCTCTGCAGAAGCCGCTGGTAGTCAGCAGAGGCCTTGGAGAAGAGGTTCTGCAGCCGATGAAGCTCCTTCGCTTGGAGGTCCTGAGTAGCAGCCGAGTATGCATGAAGAAATCGGGACACCTGACAGAAAAGGTCAGAGGCCAAGGGAAACAGGTCAGAGATATATGCCAATGCAGAGGCAAGGGTGGGTATGTCAAAAGGGGATACCCAGACATCAGAGACCCAAATCATCCAGATAAGGAGAAGACAGAGACAATGAAAAGGGGACATGGCCATGGAAGTTAAAATGAAGAATGGACAAAGGACAGTGACGTGGTCATTACACTTCTCTCACATTCATCCTAGTGGGTTTTTTTTTTTTGGTCTTTTTGAGACAGGGTCTCACTCTTCAGTCCAGGCTGGCTTTGAGCTCCCAGGCTGGTCTTGAACTCATAACGATCCTCCTGCCTCAGCCTCCCAAGTACTGGGATTACAGAAATGTGCCACTGTGCCCAGCTAGTTTTTGTTTTTGAGACAGGGTCTCACTATGTAGTTCAGGCTGGCCTCAAACTTGCTGTAATCCTCCTGCCTCAGCTTCACAAGAGCTGGGATTATAGACATGCGCCACCATACCCAGCTACTCCACTCCAGATTTACCACTTGGAAACTCAGCCCTTTACTCACCTGCTGGGCATTGAGATGGAGAGCCGAGGCTTGGGCTAGTGCAGAGGCTTCAGGCCGAGAGTCCTCGCCCCCTGAGAATACTTCGGCCACCACCTCCCCAATGTTCCCAAATGGGATGGGGAGGCCCAGCAGCAGGGCCAGTGTGGGCACGAGGCTGATTTGAGGGATTACCTCTGGCTCCTACAGGGAGAACACAAGGGTCACTGGGTCATCACAAGCTGCAGGCACTGTGTGAGACGACAGACAGGGGTCTGGAAGGCTGGAGCAGAGGGCTCCACGAAGACAACGTGGTCATGATTCGGGCTGAACATGGGACACAAGTGGCAGCACACCCCAGGCCTCACCTCTGGTGGTGCACGGGTGAAGAGGGGTGTTAGGCTGTACAGAAAGAGTGCAGCTGATACCTCCAGCTCACTGTCCCCTCCATGGTCCCCACTCATAGTCATCCCATGGTCCCCAGCCACCACCAGCAGGGTGTCATTTTCCAGACGCTCCACAAGTCCCCTGAGGGCCAAAGAATACGTTAGGGCAGGAACAGACAAAGGTTCCGCTCAGAGTCCCACTGGCCCTGCTATGACTTCTGTTAGCAGGACCTAGACCTGGCAAGGTGACATCTCTTTGGCCATAATCCTGTTGCCCAAAGCCAGAAAGAGTTACTCAAGACAGATGAATCCCCTAGCTCCCCAAACAAAAGCCTGAAAAAGACAAAATCCAACCAAGAAAGAAGCTTCAAATAAGGACGTTTTCTCCTGAGACCACATATCCTGAGACCCTCACACAAACCCATGTCCTCAGCCAATGCCCCACTCACTGGATCACCTGGTCCATCTGGCTAAGTTTCTTGGCCATTTCAGGGTGGTGAGGGCCATGCTTGTGGCCGCAGTGATCCACACCCAGGAAGTGAGCAACCAGCACGTCCCATTCACCACTGTCCACTGTGAAGGGGAGAACACTGAGCAGGGGGCCGAGGCCTGCTCCACAACCCCAGCTGGGCTTCGACACCCTTCCAGCCCAGGGACACAGCCTGGGCTGCACGCCCATGAAACATTCAAACTCTGTGGACTAAAGCAGCTCTCCCAGCTCCCAGTCTTAGTCAGGGAGTCAGGTGCTCTGGGGCCACGCTCACCAGTGGGGTAAAGGTGCTCCAGGATGCCGCTGTCCACTGTGTGCAGGTCTCTGACATTGAAGGATGGGAAGAAGAACGCTTTTGAAAAGGCTCCTGGGAAAAGGGCTTTCCAAGTGTCATCTCCCATGAAGACTATGCGCCTCCCTACATCAGAACAAGAGGCAGTCAGAGCCTGAGGAGGAGGCAAGGGGGTGGGGAAGGAGATGCAAAGGTCCCCCTGAAACCCCAACTCTGAACAGCTATTCCACCAACTCCTGAAGCATCGAGGCTAAAACTTTCCCCCAGGAAGCTGTCCCCAATAACTACACTTCATGCAGACACTTCTGCTCCACAGGATCATCAGCTTTCAGTTGCTGGCTGTCTCTGCTGAGCTGTTTTCACTGGGGATGTCTTGCTCTTCCCAAGTCAGTCAGCCCTCTTGTCCATAACTTGTGAACCAAGACCCCTATCCTCTCATTCTCCCCTGCCCCTTTACTGAGTTCCCCAGCATAAAACCCAACATTTCACAGACTAGAAACTTCACTTAAGACAAAAGCCCTGTGTCCCCCAAACTGAGTTCCTTACATGCAAGGTTCTGGTCTCTTTCCCTCCTCAGTCCCACGACACTATGGCCAAGCATACAGCTAGCCACCCAGAGTTCTAGCTCCTTGGCTTTTTAGGAAGAAATCTGCTCGGTACTCCTCACTTCCAAGGGGACCTGTACGGACCTGCACTGTTGAGCTGCTTAATGAGATTGTCTTCCAGTATGGCATGACTGGCAAAGTTACTGCCAGCGTCAATAAAGGTGGGGAGTGAGCCAGTGGTAAGGGCCTTGAGGCGCTGCATGGTGGTGGTGGGGGGGTCAACTTGAGATCGATAGAGACGGCTGTGGTGGGGTCTAGTCTCCAGAAGGCTCTGCAAGGAGCGTAGTTTGCCCAGAAAAGGCAAAGAGACAGGGGGCCCCCCAGGCACGTGCGACCGCTGGGGTTGGGCAAAGTCAAACCGCAGAGCATCTATCAGCACAAGCACAACTCTAGAGAAGCGGGAGGCCATCCAGCAGGCCCCAGGCTTCCCAAGGCTCCCCCTCGGCAGGAACTCAGGGCCTGGGGGTTCTTGGCAGCTGCTGTAGTTGGTGAGCTCCAGACGGGTGAGAAGGAAGCCACTGGTGAAGAGGGTGATGCCAGCGTAGAAGAGCAAACAGACCCAGGCCAGGAAGAGCAGCACGGAGACTTTCCGCATCCTGGGGAGGCAGGGGGAAGGGTTCATCGCTGTGGACCAAAGAACGGTGGATATTCTGGTCCCTCGGCAACACAACTAGTCGCTTCCTCTTAGAAGCCTTTTTGGTCACAAGGAGTCCAATAGCCAACCTATTCCAACGCTCCCTTTCAGTAGTTATGTCAGTATTTCTGAAGGTTCCCAAGGCTGTTGGCACTAAGCTGGAGCTGCTACTAAAAAATGTCACTTCTATTATATACACGTAACAACTCCCCACAACGAATGTAATCATTATGCACTGCAAACATGTACTAATAAGTATTACTAAAACATTCAGTGTAGCACTCATACAAGCAAAACTGAGCGTCTCCTATGCAAAACTGAATAAAACAATTCACGTGCTTGGGAAAAAAATGTTACTTCCACCCAGCACTCAGGAGGCTGAGGCAGAAGAGTCGCCGCAAGTTCGAGGACAGCCTGGGATACACGGTGAGTTCACGGCCAGCCTGAACTACATAGTGAGACCCTGCCTCAAACAAACACAGCTATTTCCAGAGTCCAGCCTACATCCACTGAATCTTTGGCTGGGGCACAGGAATCTTGAGTATGTACAATCCGGCGAACCAATGGCTGAAAAAGCATAGCCTTTGGAGAACTGATTCCTAGTGCGAGGCTAGGACCTGACCAACACACCTGAGGTTGCAAGAGCTCACAGCTGCAGGGAAATGTGCACCCAATGCACACCGTGGAGGGCACGCGATGCCGGGCAGGAGCCCTGCTCCGCTTCCGGGATCCAGAGTCGCCGGAAGACCGTGCATAACCTCCCTCCGGAGCTGGCCCGGCCTCCCCCGCCCACCCGACGCTGGTCAGGCCGTGCGGGGACCCAGGCGTCCCAGCGGCTCCGCCTCCTTCCCTGGTGACCAGCCTCAGCCGGGGCACGCCACCCCCGGCACGCAGAGATCTCGGAGCGAAAGGGTCTCGTACTTTGGGGCCCCGTCAGCGGGGCTCACCGGGAGACCCGGCTCACCTGGATCAACGCCCGGAAGTGCAGCGGCGGCCCATACAGCCTGAGACCACAGAGATGCGCGCACCAGATAGAGCGTCAACAGGGAGCCCTCTCTCCCCCTGCCGGCGCCTGGGCGGAAGTTCCTCAAGGGATGCGGAGCGGGCACATTTTCAGAACGCGCTGTGCTGTAATTTAGAATTGGATTAAACGAGGTGGATTCAGAGAACTACTGTCCAGTCTTGGCTGGGACTATGAGCATGGCCTCTGGAGTCAAGCTGGGCTTAGACTCTAGCTCTGCCACGTATTGTGCGTACTGGGCATTATCATCTGTAAAATAAGGATAAATAATGTTTATTTTCCACTTTTTGCTTAGCTGACCCCAACTGATAGATTTCATTATTTCTGTCTTCAAAGCTATGTACTGAATCTTTCAATAAATTTTTAAAGATCAAATGACCCAGTTTTTCAATGAGCAAAGGATCTCACTGGACATTCTTCTAAGAAAGATACAAATAGTGATCATATGGAAAGATGCTCAATATCATTTCCAGTCAAGAAAATACTGGAGAGCCCCCTTCAAACTCAGCTGGAGTGGCTGTCATTAAAAAAAAAAAAAAAAGAAAGAAAGAAGGCTGAGACTGTAATTTGGTGGTAGACAGCTTGCTAAGCATATGCAATGCCCTGGGTTGGATCGTAAATATCCTTTTTTTGTGTGTCTTTTTGAGACAGGATCTTGCCATGTAGTTCAGGTGGGCCTTGAGATCACTTTGCAGCGCAGCCTGGCCTCAAACTCGCAACGATCCTCCTGCCTCAGCCTCCTGAGTGCTGGTATTACAGGCATGGGTCACCACACCCAGCACTGGATCCTAAACAAAACTCCACTAACAACAAGTACTAGCAAGGATGTTACAATTGGAACTTCCATACACTGCTAACAGCATTGTAACACGGTACAGCAGCTTTAGAAAACAGAACAATAGTTCCTCAAAAGATTGAACAGAGCCAAGGTATGGTGGTGCACTCTTATAATGTCTGCTGTCTGGGAGGCCGAGACAGGAGAGTCCCAAGTTTGAGGTCAGCCTGGACAATTTAGTGACAGCCTGTCTCAAAATAAAAAGAGGTAGAGATGTAGCTAGGCATCCCCTGGCTTAATCCCCAGTACAAAAGAAAGAAAGAAAAAAAGAAAGAAAGAAAGAGAGAGAGAGATGGAGAGACAGACATAGACAGAGAGAAAGAAAAGATTGGTTGGTTAATGTTATCGTATGACCCAGCAATTTCACTATTTCACTCCTAGACACCTAAGAAATGAAAACATATAGTTAAACAAAAACTTATACATGAATGTTGATAGCAATTATGCGTAACCATCATACAGAAACCCAACTGTCTGTACCTAATGAATGGATAAACGAAGTATGATATACCCAGAGAGTGGATTATTGGGGCGTGCGGGAGAATGCATTAAAACCATGGTCACAATTGCATGACTACAGTAAAAACTACTGAACTTACTTTGTTTACATTTTAAATGGGTAAATTGTATGGCATATGAATCATATCTCAATAAAGATACTATTAAAAAAATAAGGGCTGGGGATATAGCTCAGTGACACAGCACCTGCCTCGCAAGCACAAGGTCCTGAGTTCAATGCCCAGTACCAAAAAATAAAATAAAAATAAAATAAGTAAAATCTTTTCTTTGGTTTCTTATCTAAGCAAAAACCTGCAGCTGCCTGTTTACTCTCTAGGCCCCTCTTTTCCTACTTTATGTAGCTATCAGTTCTTTGCTTAACTATATTCTGTCCACAGCAGCTCTGTTTTTTTGTTTGAGACAAGGCCTCATCATGCATGTAGTTCAGGTTGGCCTTGGACTCACAGGAATCTTTCTGCCTCAGCCTCCCAAGTGCTGGGATTACAAGGGTATGCCACCACGCCAGCTTCTTGCAAGTTATCAGGATCTGTCTCAGGGTCTTTGCATTTGGAATCTCCTCTGTCAGTTTAACTCCCAGATGCCCAAGTAGTCTTTCCCTGCTCCCCTTCATATCTAAGTGGAAATGCCACATCAGTGTCATCCTGGAACTGTCTGCTTAATACTACCTCCCCCCTCCTGGGCACTTACGTCTTTCTATCACTCCTTGTCTTCTCTGCCTACCTTGTGTTCTGTGAAAGCAGGGACCACTGGGTCTCAGTTGTTTTTATAAGTGCAGTGCTAGTACTGAGCTTGGCCCATAGTAGAC
The DNA here is from genome assembly GCA_004027595.1 of Dinomys branickii. Taxonomy (NCBI): domain Eukaryota; kingdom Metazoa; phylum Chordata; class Mammalia; order Rodentia; family Dinomyidae; genus Dinomys; species Dinomys branickii. The sequence goes on along the minus strand of PVLD010003817.1, from coordinate 87,195 downwards.
ACCATTAAGTTTTGTTGTTTTTGAGACAGGGGCTATGTAGTTCAGGCTGCCCTTGAACTCAAGGCAATCCTCCTGCCTCAACCTACAAGTGCTGGGATTTCAACTATGCACCATCATGTTCAACATTAACAAATGTTTCTGAATGCCAGGGAAGTCCTCTTTCCTATGTAAAATCCCCAAACACTTGCCTCAAACACACAGCCCTACACTTGGCAAGAGGGGGACTAAACTCCACAGCTGGCAGCTCAGGAGAAGCGTATTCCCATTTCTCTTGACAAAAAGGATAATTTCACTTTACACAAAGTTCATTCTTGCTTATCATCAGCCCCAAGACCTGACAGGACTAGAAGGTGGAAGCAGACATCCAAGAAACACAGCAGTGATTTCTCCAACTTCACTCGCCAATCAAAGAGGACAGTTTTTGGTCTGCCACTGGTAAGTTTATTACATGATTAATAAGTTCAAATAAAAAAATAAAAACCAAAATCTTAGTAGGGAGGCTAGAGCCAGAATCTGGGTGTGCTGCTTCCCTGACCCCAGACTCTGGCCAAACCCAGCTCCCCTAACTCAGTTTGACTCGATCAATTTCTTCATCAAGATTCGCATTTGTGCCCTCGATATCTCTGCTGCTCCCGCTGGAGACTGGGTTCTGTGCCCGTGGTACCGGGGCATTGGTGAGGGCCCCATATACACCCATGGCCTGAGAAGAAGACAGAGAGAGCCATGAGGACACTGGTAGAAGGCACAGCCCAACCCACTGATCATTAAAAGGACAAATATGAGGCTGGGGCTAGAGCTTGGTTTTGCTTCTTCCCTTAGGCCTCAGTTTAAAAGTGCTCTAGGATCCGCTGTGGGCCCCGCGGCTGCTCCGCTGTGGGCTGTGCTGAGGGCGCCCCATGGACTGGACCCGCCCCGACCCACAGCACTGTGACGGGACAGAGCTGGGCGGTCCGCTGTGAGCATAGATGCTTTTCCACCTCCAACCATGGCAGTTTGTATACACCCATGTATATTATAGTCTGAGGCAGCTGTATCTCTTCCCAAGGCAAGAGTCCAGGGGTATAGATAAACCCAGGAGTACAGTTATTATCACAGGGAAGATGACTGATTGAGTGGTAGGGCAATGGAGAGGGAGGAGAAAATTGAATGATGAAATGGGCCATCATCTGTGTAACTGAGTGAAGGTAACACTATGTAGGACAGCATCCAGAGCTAATTCCCTTCTATGTCCTCTATAATTCTGTATTTCCTCAATCGTTTTTGTATTAACAGAAGTGAAGATAACTTTATATTATACAGCATCCAGTGCTAATTCCCTACTATCTTCTCTATAATTTGGTATTTTCTTTAATGTTTATGTGTTAACTAATGTGAAGGTAACATTATGTAATACAGCATCCAGTGCTAATTCCCTGCTATGTTCTATATAATTTTGTATTTTTGGTATTGTTTATGGCTTATTCTGGTTCATATGTCTCCATTCTTTTGTCTTTAAAAAAAAAGTGCTCTAGGAATCTTGCAGACCATCAGGGCAGGGAGGTCCTCAGAATCCTAACACAGCTATCTACAGAATGAAGGGGGCTCAAAGCTCCCATGTCTGCCAGGGTATAGGCTGTCTTCGCAGAGACCCTTCTCTAGCAGGAGTAAAAGGAGCCAGAGCCCAAAGCACCTGAGACTTCCATGGCAGGTGAGTGGTCATAGGGTGGTGGGGTTTCAGCCCCTGCACTGGTTGTCTAACCTGAGCCACCATGCTGGTAACATCCCCAGGATTGGAAGGCAATAGTACAGTGTTGGAGTCCTTGGCCAGTTTGGAGAACGCGCTGACGTACTGCTCAGCCACAGTCAGTGAAGCTGCTGCATCTCCATTCTGTGGCCACAAAGAGATGAAATCAGAGATCAGAGACTTGGAAAAGAAGCGGGTGGAAAGAGGAATTCAGATTCCTAAAAAGAAAGCATGCAGGTTATAAAACCCGCACATGCAATCTCAATGGAGCCTATAACACTGGGAACACCCCCAAAGCTGGATGTGAAAAACCCCTTTGCCCATCAGTTCCTGAGTCCTGCTCCACCCAGGAGGCGCTCACGTGTTGTGTCAGAGCCGCAGCCAGGATGCGGATAGCTTCAGCCTTGGCCTTTGCCTTGGCCAGAACCGCGCTGGCCTCCCCTGGAAGAACAGAGGCAGAGGTCGGCTTGCTAGGTCAGAGCGCCTAAACATTCCTGTCCCAGCACCAGCCTCCCACACTGCGACCTGCTCCTCTTTAAACCTCCACCTTCTGCTCACCTGCTGCTTGATTTATTTGTTCAGCCTTTTCTGCTTCAGAAGCCAGGATCTGGGCCTGTTTCTTCCCCTCAGCCACATTGATAGCTGACTCTCGAGTCCCCTCAGACTCCAGAACTGTGGCTCGCTTCCTCCGCTCTGCCTCCACCTGGAAGCCCCCAGACAAGCCTCATGAACAGGAAGCCAGGGGAAATTTTCACACAGACCTACACCACTCGTCACAACAGGGAAGGGAGTTCAGGTCCCCCTGGGGCTGGAACATCCCGAGGCCCTCTTCCCCACCTGCATCTGCATGGACTCTTTCACGCGGGGTGGCACATGGATATCCTTGATCTCATAACGGAGGCATCGGATGCCCCAGCAGTCAGCAGCCTGGTTGATGGCATCCACAATGCTGGCATTCAGGGACTCCCGCTCCTAGAGAGGAGAGATGTAAGCTCCACAGCATCACCCCATCTATTGAGGGTAAGCTGTAAAGTCCATGGGACTAATTGTGATCCCTAGAAAAAATATGGCAGAGCCAAGATATGTGCCTTCAGACTCTTAGCTCTGGCCCAGATCTGCTTACCCGGAAGACTTTGTCCAGGGAGAGTTTGCCAAGCTCTGACCGCATAGTTGTCTGAGCTAGCTGGGTGACAGCATACTCAGGGTCCTCTACCCCATAGCTAGCCTGAAAGGGGCACGGGGAATGTGTGAGGCTTGGATGCACGATCTTAGTGAGGAGGGCAACAGAGAAACTGGACACAGCAAAGCGCACACACCTTGTAAGGGTCCATGATGCGTAGGTAAAGGACTCCATCAATTTGCAGAGTTACATTATCTGCAAACACAGAAGCAGAGGAGAAGAGGAAAAGATCAGTGTTCTAAGTCCCAACCAGCTCTTCTCCTAAGCTCTGGACAGACCACCACCACAGCCTCATGGTCCGAGAGCACCCCGTCTCCCTGAACCCTCACCGAGAGTCACAGCAGACTGCTCAGGCACGTTGATGACAATTTCCTTGAGACTCTGCACATATCGGATCCGGTCTAACACAGGGATGAGGATGTTCAAGCCCTGGGAAGAGGAGTCATGGGTCCTCAGGAGGAAGGGATGACAGGGCTGGAACCCGATCTAGCCCTGGAGTAGGCAGGGAGACACACACGGAGCACGCCCGGAAAAGCGGCAGCCCCCGACAAGGTGTCCTCAGCAGGCAGTGTCTAGGACCGCAAGGCTAAGCCTCTACATGGAGGGGAGTCAGGAGAGCGGGGGCAGAGCCGCTGTCTTCGGCCGGCGGAGGCGGTGAACGCGCGGGCAGCACCAAGAAGGGGTCAGGAGCGCGCGAGAAGGCGACGGCGCAGGTGTAAGGGTCAGCAGCCCGGGCCTGCCAGGACCCGGCGAGGGAGCTGGCAGCTCAAGGCGGAGAAGGCTCGGGGAGGGGTCCGGCCCTCGGGCCGGGCGAGAGCGGAGGGAGGGCTCTTACGGGCTCCAGGATGCGGTGGAAGCGTCCCATTCGCTCCACCACCCAGGCCTCCTGCTGCGGCACGAACAGCACCACGGTGTTGCGGGGCAATCCGGAGGACGCGCGGCGCGGAGCGCGGCCGGGCGCCTGCACGAAGCCCTGGGGAGGGACCAGCCAGCTGAGCCGCACGCCGGCCCGATCCGTCCCTCAAGCCCCGCGTCCCGGGACCATCGAAGGTCCTGGGGGAACGGCTCACGTGGGCCATGACCTCTGACCCCACTCTTTCTCCCACGTCGGAATCCCGCTCCTTTCCAGCTGGGACACAGAGGATCGCTGTCACGACCCTCTGGAGAAGGCTGCCTCACGCTCACCCTCAGCAGAAGGGCTCCAGTGCCCCGCGCCGCGCGCGCCAGCATTTCCCACAGCCGAAGCGACCTCCGGAACCAACGAGACTCGGAGCAGAGAGGCCGCTCCAGAAGCACAGACCTGAGCCTTTTCTCCAGCAGGTCCTCTGACCCGGAAGTACTTCTACATCCTTTTCCTCTTTGAATACTCCTCCAGAGGCGTTAAATAGCAGAGAGTGCGTTAAGTTATTCCCTGGGAAACAGCAGACCTTTCAGCGAGCGCCAGCGCTGCAGCTTGTTCTGGTTCCCTCTATTTGAGCGTAAAATTCTGGGCATTGTGGCGGAAATGAAGACTATTTTCCGCTTGCAGTTGTCCCATAAACACCTCCTACTGAGTTCTTAATGCCCCAGACTCAGTTTGCCCTCCAAGGCATATAATCGCCTTCATCTGTAGCCGTAGCGACTAGTGTATTGGCGCTGACTCGGTGCCACGGTTGCCATAGTGACATTCCGCCGCTGTGCCCAGCCCTCCCACTGGGAACTGACCCCATTCCTGTTGTCATGGTAACCGAGCCTAACTTTGCCAGGTTGATTGGGCTTAGATTCTACCCTCTCCTCTTTTCCCAAGACATCACAACTCTTTCCACCTCTTCCCAGTTGTATTCTTACCAAGCCTGGTCCACTTGCACACTTGCAAATAGCCTCAACTCTCTCTGACACGTTACCTTGCTGAGGTGGTGTATTTTTTAAGAGGCCTATAACCAGTCATCCTCATTTTACATAGAAAGGCACTGAAAGTGCCCTGAAGTCATTAAAAACTAGTATTAAAACGCAGATCTAGTCAGGTGTGGTGGCATACACCTATGATCCCAGCACTCTTGGAGGCTGAGGCCTAGCCTGAGTAACTTAGCAAGACCCTGTCTCAAAATCAAAACCAAAAAGGGCTGTGGATGTAGCTCAGTGAGAAAGCCTTAGGTTCAACCCACCTAGTACTTCGAAACGAAACAAACAAGTCCAGACCCCACTGAGTTCTAGGACTGAACTTTACCCTATACTTCTAGCACACTCATTATGGGAAATGAACAAGACAATGACCCAAGAATCCTCAGGACCTACCCGGACACGTCAGGGGCTGAGGCTTAATGCCTGCTCCCTAGGAGAAAAGGTAGAGTCCTAGCCCCAGTTACCTCTTCACATCCTCTCCAACAGAAAGAGCAGACAGAGCTGAGTTCAAGTTTCCAAACAAGAATTTATTCTTTTTTATTTATTTTTCTAAAAAAAAGTACCAGGTACAATTTTTTCCTGCTTTTTGTTTTGTTTTGTTCAAGTTTCAGCAAATGTTTGTTCCCCTTAGCCTAGCCCCAGCCTAGGAGTCAAGAGCTGAGGCTTGGTAGAGTGTGAAGAGGGGAATGGGGTAGTTGGGAACCACATAACTGAGTTTGAGGGGTGCCCCTCATCCCAGCTGAGGTAGGCGGGTCAGAATCTGGCCAGGTGAAAGGAGACACCCCAGTCCTTGGCCCTGACTCTGCCCCTGGACACCTTCCTCAGTCAGGACCCCAAAGCAAAGAAATTCAGGCAGGAGAAGGAGGACAACTGAGCCTGGAGACCTCGAGGAAGGGCGGTTACCCCTGCGTGTGCGTGTGTGCATACTTTCTTACACAGACATGAGCCTGTGCTCATGCCCGAGTGCGCGCGCGCACACACATACACACACACACACACACACACACAAAGTTGGCTTTCAAAGATGAGTTAGAGGGTAAGGAGAGTGGAGGGAACAGGGAAGGACAAGGGAGTCTGAGCCTTTGGCCAGTGACTCAGTCCCTCTGGAGTAAGCCCTCTGCCCTCGGCTGAGTGATAGCAGTTCTCCCCCTGCCCTTACATCAGCCTCTTCAACTCCAGAGGTTGGAGCAGTATCTGAGAGTGGGAAAGGAGGGTGATGCCAATTATCAGGTCTAGGAGGTTACCAAGGCAATCCAATTTGAATAAGTTATAAATTAAAAATAAATAAAATAGTAAGTGGTCCCTGGCCCAGGACAGGGAGGCAACGCTGGCATGACTTGCCTGGGAACTTGGGACAGTCTCAGGGTAGCTCTGGTTCTTCGTTCTCCTCTACTACCTAAACTGGCCTGGAAAACCCAAGGGAGGGGACAGGCACATGAAGTACCCGGAGTAGGGCAGGGTGTGAAAGGATCAGAAGCTTTGCACACCCAAATCATCAGTTTGGGCATGAGTGTGGCAAGGATTTTAACAAGCCTGAAGAGGCGCTTGCCTTCTCTCTGCATGTTTACTCTGTCCAGGATTGAGCATGGTGGGAAAGCTGTTGGCCCACCTAGGTTCAGAGCACTGGCTATCAGGGCAAAGGTGAGTAACGTGGATTGTGGGGGGCCTCAGTCACAGCCTGCAGCTCATAGGGGAGACCTGTGTCCAGTTCCAGGCTCCGGCGGGAGAAAAGCAGGCGGATATCTCCATGCAGGCTCAAGCGGCCTGAGCGTGAGCTCCGGAACCTGAGAGAAGACAGCGTGATCAAAGCCAGAATCCAGAACCAGAGCAGCAAAGAGAGATGCCACATAGGGCAGGACATCTGGGCTGCTCCTGGGCTCCATCCTCACCTGAGGTGTAGCAAGTAGCAGAGGAGGCGGTGGGTGGGGTTGGCATGCCCCCCCTCACCCACAGGCACCAGAGAGAGGCGATGGCGCAAGAAGGTCACGTGGGCAGCAGGCATGTCCGAGAAGTCAAAGGTCACGAGGAGCACCTTCACCACAGTCTGGTTGGGGTTAAATAAGGTCTGGGGCAGGACAGTTGAGGTTAGGGCCCATGCCCTGTTTTCCTCTCTGCCCACATCCATTTCCTCAGGGCAAACTCACCACTTGGATGGTGCCCACCTTGGGCACACTGTAACCCTTCCTCCCCAGGGAGTTCAGATCCACGACACCCTGGGAAGACCATGGAGCCAGCAGTCGGTGTGGGTACCAGGAGAGCCCTGAGCCCTGAATACTGGTTCTCTCCACACTCTCTCACCCTAGACTTGCCCTTGCCCCACAAGAGATTTTGCTGCACTTGAGCCCAAATCATTCCTGGGTGAGGAACATCTAAGGAATACCTTTTCCCCCAACCCCTCCTCTTTGTGATGAACTAATTGTGGGTTGGGAGTCAGGTCGTACCAGGAAGGGGGCCGGGGCATTTTGCTCAGAAACATCAAAGAAGGTGACAGTGACAGGCAACGTGACATGCTGCGGGCAGTAGGACCCACTAGCTCCAATCTCTGCTGTGAAGCCCTCAATGTGGCCAGATGGTGCAAAGCGTCCTCGAAGCAATGATTCCTGGTGTTAGGTGGGGAAACACATGTGAGAGAGATGCCCCCACTTTTCCTTATCTGCCCAAGCCACACCCCACAATCCCACTTGTCCCTGGACTCTTCAGTCACAAAGCCCAGAGGGTAACTACCTCAAAGTTGCCCAGCAAGGTACGGCTGATGGCAGGGGTGGGAACGGGGGAGGCACTGGGAGGACTCAGCAGGCCTGGGCCCTTCCGGAAGCTTCGAAGGGAGCTCCTGATTGGGGAGGAAACACACAGCAGAGTGGCTTGAGGTCCTCTGGGATTCCTGCTCATGCCCTTGGGCTCCACCTTTTGCAACCATCTTGGTCTCCTGCCCTGCTTTTGTACTGGTAAGTGAATCGCAGGCTTCTTCCCTTCCCCCAAGGGTACGGTGAGGGAAAAGCTGGCCACTTACAGCTTTAGGCGGCGGGCACCTTTAAGCCTCCGTGCCATGGGACTGTAGTCCTTTGGGTCCTGTGGAGAGAAAAGATTGAGAAAAGAGTCTGGGGGAGGCCAGGTATATCCTGAGGCAGGGGCTCATCACAAGCTTGTAGAGGAATGTGCCCCAGGCCTCTGCCATCAGCCTTATAAATACCCACTGAGGAGTAGATAAGGGCTTCCATTGGCTTACCAAAACAGGCTCCTTGGGCCCAGGCAGCAGGTGGTTCCAGAAGGGTGTGGCTTTGGCATCAGAACTGTTGGCAGCAGGGGGGTGGCCCGGGGTTCCCCGGTGCCTCCGAGGGGCTGGCCCCTCGTCCTCAGAGCTGACATCTAGAACTTCTCCAGAAGGGAGCAGCCTTCGCTTGGTGGGGCAGGGGCCTGGAGGTCCAGGGCCAGGGGGTGTGTGCTCGGGACTGTGCCCATTGGCAGTGCCAGGGGACTCCCTGGGCCAGGGACTGCCCCCATTGCCCACCCTAGCCACTGGGCTCTTACCCCCTATTTGTGCAAGACTGTGCAAATCAGTGTCAAGTGTGTGCAGCTGGCCTGGAGGGGCTGACCCTGGAGACTCTCCCAGGGACCCCCGTCCCCCTGTATCAGGGGAAGCCCAGTCTCTGGTGTGCAAAGTATTGCAGGAAGCATTTGGTGGGGGCCGGGGGGGACTTCGAGGCCCTGAAGCCCAGGGTGAGGTGGTATCATCTCCCTGCTCCACAACACAGAGGCCGTGGTGGGAGAAATGCTGGCTGGCCACACCCAGGCCCAGCCCTGGCTCCTCTGGGCCCCATAGCCCCACAGCAGATGGTTCTTCAGGGTGTAGTCCCTCTCTGGCCCCAAGACCAGGGCTTCTCTTGGTCTCCTGGGAACCCTCGGTGGGTGGGGCTGGCCGCTTCAGAGCCCTGTGAGACTCAGAGGCACCAGCTGGAGACGAAAAGATGGATACCTGGTAGACCCCAGGGGATGTTGCCCTCCCTGCTGGGCTATAGCCCATGAGCAGGCCACTCTGGAGGGCCCCCTGTCTGACTGGAGGCTGTGAAGGGCCAGCCTCTGGCTCTGAGGGTGGAGACGGCTCCGCCTGCACGTGGCGCATGAAGCCCCACCTTGGGTCAGGGGGGGCCCCCCAACACGGCCTTTACGCTGGGCCTGGGCTGGGGGGCCTGGGGACATCTGTGCAAGAGAAAAGAAGAAAAGGTGGTCAGGAGCCAATGACTTTTCTTCCTTCCTGATGAGTTTCAGACCCTTCCCTAGCCTGAAGAGGTGACCCGAGGGGTTCTGGGGGTGAAGGTACTGAAATCCCCAGATAGATTAACCAAATACAGAGACTCCTCTCGGAACTCCCGGGTAGGGTGTGCGTTAGCTCAGGGTTCTGACTGGATTGGCCCCCTTCCCTCTTCCTGCCACTTACCACGGTAAAGAGATCTCAAGCCCAGCTGTGCGTCCCTCCTTCCTGGCTGATGACTTGCTCCCTTAGCTTGCTGTCTGGTCCATACTTGCTGCACTGGCAAGGTGACTGCCACCATTCCGTGCAGCTCCTGGGCTCAGCTGGACCCTGAGGAGAGAAAAACAGACATAAACCAGGACCCCCAATTGGGAGCTAAAAGAGAATATTCCAGGACGTCCTCTGTCCTTGTGATGAGTTCTTCAGAAACAGTAGGGTCCAGGGCTCAGACTACCTGAGAAGCCTAGAAAGGAAGCTCTTTGCTCAGTGTAACAAGGTTGAGAGAACTAAGTTGAGGCATGATGAACCCCTTGTCAGGGCCACCACCTTGTGGACTCCTGCCCTGAGTAGGAGGGGACTTGCCAAGATCTGGAGACTGTACCAGCAGGGAGGTGGGCAAGGAAATAATTCAGCTTTCCTGCTCAAGGCAACCAAGTTGCCCAACTTCTTCCTGTATGACAAGTGCCACCCCAGAATGCTAAGGGCACAGGTCTAGTAGACAATCACAGGCCATCACACACCCCTTAGGTACAAACCTCAGGTCAGCTCCAAGTCAGCCCTTCAGGCTTGAATTCCCAACCCCCGTGCCCCCAGCAATCTGTCTTTTTACTGAAAAGACAACAAATCCAATCAAAAACAAGTGGTTGGGGGAGGAGAGGGCATTGCAGGGAGACACAGGACTGATGCCTCCCACCAGGCCCTGCAAGCTAGAGATAAGGAGCAGCAGGCAGTCAACTGGAAGCAGCTAGAGTTATCTCTTTATGCCCTACCCCCAGGGCTCCCACACCCCAGAACCCAAAATCCCAAACCACTTTGTTTCTGCCAGGGTACAAGGTAGTCCTCACAGACTGGTCTACTGTCCAGAGCCTGTACTAGGATGAGAGAACTGTCAAGCTGGAAGCCAAGTGCCCCCAGAATCAGCCTCCTCCTCCAGGCCGCAGCTTGTGTTGCTTGCCATGTACAATGCCCTCTCCCCTTCCTCTCCCCTTCAGAGTCTTCTTTATATATCTGTTCAAGCTCTGTTCATCCTCTTTCACTAGGCCAAATGCCATCTCCTCCAGAAAGTCTACTCTCAGTGTAGTTCTGCGGAAGATCACTCGCTTAGCATGCTCAAGGCCCTGGGCTTCATCCCCAGCACAGCCCCAACAAACAAACCAGAAAGATTGCTTTCCATTCCAAATCATAAACATTTCTCCCTCCTCTGAGACTTCATCTCTGGCAATGTCACTACTTCCTATAATCCAGTGGCAGCCGTGTTCACCCTTTGAGTACCTCCTAGACTGACCACAGAATTCCTGAGGAGAGGTCAGTGCTCCACTCCTCAGCACGATGCCAAGCACAGAGGAAGCAAACAGCGGGGCTCAAAAAGAAAATAGAATGCAAGTCCTGGAAATCTGAGCAGCGGTCCCAACAGTGCAGAGAAAAGCTCCCAGGATAAAGAAGAAGGAATTGTACAAGGAAAATCGGCAACAGAAATGGGGGTGGGAGGCCGGGAGCAAGGAGACATTTGCACTCAGGGACTGAAAAGCTCTACTACACCAATTATTCCCAGCATTGCCTCCCACACATTCCCATTTCACCAAGATCCCTAAAAAATTCTGGTCCTTTGTGGTGAGTGGGGTAATCGCAAAAGTCAGAACACAAATGGCAGTGCTGTCTGAGTGTACAACCTGCACTCCTCTCTGCCCCTCTTGTCCTTCACCCAAGACACACAGGTTCAGGAAGAGCCCTTTCCTTCATACCCGACTTCCAGGTTACTCCAGTTTCCCTTCTGTGCCCTTGCCCTGGAGCAGCCAAGTGATGACATGATGCCCTACTTGACCCTAGCATGCTTGGCATCTGCTCACTACCCCAGAGGCTTCTTGGTTCCCACCCTATCACCTAGATCCTCTGAGACTCACTCCCCGACACCAAGCAGGTCTGCCTCTAGATCATGGCTTCGAGCTGACTCATGGGGCAGGACTGAAGGGGGCAGGGCAGGGTAGGCTAGACCTCACTCTCTGCAGGGACAGGCAGCACAAGCACAAAACAGCTGTGCCAGGCTGTGGCTGGCAAGGACTACAGCTCCCAACATGCCAAGGAGCAAGGCCAGCTAAAACAACAAGTCCCAGAGTACCATGGGGTCTGTACCCTCAGACACCTGCTAGGCCAGGGAGGTGGGAGAAGTGGGTGTAGGTACAGGCAGAGCTTCCAGGCTAATTCTCCCCTTCTTTCCCTTCAATATTAAAGATACCCATTTCTACCCAGGCCTAGGAAGGTGACAGGAGAACCCCTGTCCATGTGCTATCCACCCTCATCCTGTGCGGAGTAGCTGCTAGCTGCTCTACCCTCGGTCCCCATAGGCTGGAGCGACTGATCCCGCAGACCACCGCTGCGGGTAGGAGGATCAACCTCTGCTCTCTCAACCCCTGGCTCCCCGACCTAGAGCCCTCCACCCTCTACGGAGAAGGAGCAGACGTCGGAAACCCTTCGAACTACGTGGGCGGACTCACCTTTGCTCCTGGACTCCTCGTTCTGGACGATCCCCCAACCCCTGCTAAGCCTCCCAAGGTCCTTTCTCGCTCCTTTCCTCCCCACAGCCTGGGACAGGCCCCATACCCTACAGTGGCTTCAGAGGTTCGCTCTTTCCCCTAGCACACACTCACCCCACTATCAAATTGGCTCTGCCGTGGTGGCTGCAGTCCGGACCCTTCTGTCCGTCCCAGTCCCTCCCCTCAGCTCCCCGGTCCTCCCTGCCACGGGCCCCCAACCCAGACAAAGGGTGGCTCAGGCTGAGCCCTCTTCTGCTAGGCTCTTCCCTGATCAGCTTCGCGTGCAATGCTAGCGGGCCCTGGAGCCCGCAGACCCCCAGCCACTGCTGCGCCCCTCCCCACGACAGTCCCTCCCCGGGCCGCCCCGGCTCCGCGCCGCCGACTCCGCTGCCCCTCTGACTCACAGGCCATTTCCTACCAGCTGACTGGGCCGCCCGCCCCGCCCAGCGCCCCACCACCCCCACCGCCGCAGCCACAGCCGCCACGCCCCCCTCAGGCCACGCCTCCCGACCTGCAGCCACGCTCATTGGCCCAGAGGAGGCCAGCCTCCCTGCGACCCAGGAGTGAGCCACGCCCACCCCAGGAGGAGCACGCTTACTGGCCTACACGGGGGCAGGCCTACCATGGGCGCCCCGCCCGCCGCCTCAGCCCCTCCTCCGCTCTAGTCCAAGCAATTCCTGCGCGCTGCCATTTAACCCTTTCAAAGATGTGACCTCGCACTTCTCGGCCCTCCCCCACCCTCTTGTTGCAAGGTTCACGGGGAAGCCTCAGAGCTTTCACAGACACTGTCGACAACCCCAAAGTCAGTCTGTGCTTTTCATAGCAAGCTCTACCCAAATGTCCCCGCTCCCTTTCATCTCTGCGCATATCAGTCACAGCGCCAGAGCCAGAGGACTGTTGGAGTCCAGGAAACTTCCTTCTGGCTAGGCATGTAGTTCGGCAGCACTGCGCCTGCCTGGCAAGCGCAAGGCTCTGAGTTCGATTGCCGGTGCAAAAAAAAAAAAAAAAAAAAATCAAAATACATGAAGCTTCCTTCATGCCAGACTGGAAGAAAAAAATCTGAAGAAGGACTTGATCTTGCTGTGTGCTGAGAAAGGCTGTTTTCCTTTTCTTACAGCTAAGTGGTACTCTGTGCATGTGTTGCAAGGGCCCCTCGGGCTCCTGATATAGGAATGCGTTTTGATTTCAGGGGCCCAGGCGTCCATTCTGTGTATCCTAACTCCTATTCTGAGATCAGCCCGCAGTTTCAACTCATGGGCCCCTGTTCAAGGAAGCAGGTCACCCTACAGAGTGGACAGAAGGGCTCGGGGAAAATGAACCCAGCTCTGATGAGGAAACTTATCCTTGTGACTCACAGCTCCCTTAAAACTTCCCACCCCCTTGAGTCACTGGGCCCCAAGCCCAACCCAGATCCAGTCAAATCAAGTGGCAGCAAAAGCAACATCCCTAAAACTCTGCCCTCCTATTCTTTAGAGGGTGAAAATGGAAACTTCGGCAAGGACTGGACTTTAAAGACACACTTCAGAGCGGCTGTTTTAGAGGCACCCTAAGAAGACTGATAACCCTGTTTACTTGCCCTCTAAACGTGTAAGGAAGACAGGTTGTCAGAAAGTCTGACGCGCAGGCTCTTTCTCCCTGGTATCCACAAAAGCAGGAGGCAATGCCAGAGCCCGAAGAAGGAAAGTCTCTTTTCATACAGTTCAGGAGCCACTTAATGCTCAAGGCCCTGACTTGGATTCTCCACCTTGTAATCCCAAAGCCATCAGGTTGCCATTGGACAGTACTTCCTCTTTGTGCTCTAGACTTCAGAGGAACAAGCAATAGTTCTTCTAGGTTTTATTCTCCTTACCTCAGATAAGGGGAGAAACCCTGAAAAATAACTCAGTTCCCTTAGACTGACTTCCTTGCTGATTCCCCTAAGGGAATTAAGAGAATTAAGGAATTAAATTTTTCAATACTCTGAACAAAATTCCAGTACCAGTGTAACAGCCTGTTTGCCTTAGTAAAAGCCTAATAAGTTAAGACAGGTACAGGTGAGCATGGTAGCACATGCCTGTAATCCCAGCACTCGGGAGGTTGAGGCAGGAGGATCGTTTAGAATTCAAGACCAGCTTGGGCTACAAAGTAAGTTCAAGGCCAGCCTGAACTGCACAGTGAGACCCTGTCTCAAAAAGACAAAAATTAAAACAAATTAAGAAGACAGGTAGAGACGTAAACCACTGTAGGAAGCTAGACATGGTGGCAAATGCCTGTATTTGAGGGAGAGTCTGATGCAGGTGGATTTCTAGTTCAAGCCAGCCTAGGCGACACAGCAAGACCATCTCAAAAAACCCCGGAAAAACACAAACTTATATATATATATAAAACGTAGGAATGGGGCAATCCTCAGTAACCTTGTTTTGTTACCACCATCGGTCCAGGGTTTAGTTATTTATAAATATCAATAGGCAATAGTTCAGGGGGAGATGTTCCAGGCCTCAGTGTACCATAGGAAAGCATCAGGGCACCATCAGGAGCCCTGTGGGGCTGTCCAAAACTCTTGCAGTTCTCTTTTGTGATAGTTATCACCTTGATTTCCCCTCTTTTCCTCACAAACACACAATTTTGTTTTATTTTTTAAGACAAGTTCTCACTATGTTGGCCTTGAAATCACCATATACTCAGGGCAGTCTCCAATTCACCTCAATCTTCTGGCCTCAGCCTCCCAAGTGCTGAGATTTCAGGAGTGTGCCACCATGCCCAGCACAGACACACATACACTTTATGTCTTTATTGGAATATAAGTTTCACAGGAACCACTACTTTGTTTTTTGTTCATACTACTATTGCCAGAGGCAGTGTCTCAGACCTGGCACATAGTAGGCACTCAGTAAACTCTGGCAAAGAAAAACAAGGCCCTGTAAAGCAATCAGATCTGGGTTCTAACTCCTGATGTTTCTCTATGAGACCTGGGGAATCACAGTCCCTTTGGCCATCAATTTCCAATCTGTAAAATGAGGGGTTTGTACAAACAGTAATCACTTGAAAGGCCTCTGCAACTCTGGCCTTGTAATTCTAATGGCTGTTTTTCACTCAGTACATTTTTGGGGAGGGCTCAAGCACCTGAATGCCCTGATGCTTGAACCAAAGCAGAAACACTGTATACCTCAGTTTTAGCGGCAAACTGATGTCCTTTCTCTTCATGCCCCACCCACTCACACCAAAATGCCCCAGTCCTGAAGAAGCTGGAGTAAGTGCGTGCTAGGCCCTCCCATTCTGACACACTGTCTGGAAAGCAGTGTTGCCATAGAAATCAGCCCCTCCTCAGAAGACTTCAGCCTGCCCTCCTTTACCCCAAGGCTTTGTCTGGCCTCAGCAACCACCCCCTCCCCAGCCAGTCTCTTAGCTACTGGGAGGTTGCCTGAGGAGGCTGGCTTGGGGCCCCTTTGCAGCAACACTGTCACACTCCTGCAGTCCTGGTGTGGAAGGCGCCTTTCCCACCCAGTCCCAGCTGGCAGAGGGAAAAAGAACGCTGGCACGACATCAAGTACCCTCAGGGAACCAGGAGAGTCCCCAAAGGACTAGATTCTAGTCTCAATTCTGAAAGTGAGCCTGCGGGCAGGAGTATGGGGCTCTAGTCCCCCTTCCTCCCCTATGGAGGCTGGAACCACACCTCCCTTCCCAGGTTCAGCTTACAGTGGCAGCCCATCTCTCAAAACACTCATCGGAAACTCTCAGTGCTCCTTACCACTTCCCCGAGCCCAGAATTTTTGAGGGCCTTGGGATTTCCCACCCTCGACAGGGACAAGAGTCGGGGTAAAATCAGGTTCTGCGAAGTGGTAAAATGTAGCTACCAGTCACTCGGGAGTCAGGTGACAGAGACCTTGATGGCAGTAGTGGGGTGGGATCAGAGCCTTGCTGCTGGTTACCAGGGTCGCGGGTCACTGAGTACAAAGTCCCCAGGAGAGCTTAGATCCTAGATCGGGCAAGGACCAGGCCAGGCCCAGCGTGAGGAAGGAAGTGGGACATGAACACACCCAAAGCACTAGGGCAGGGCAAAGTGGGGGAGGGGACAGAGACCGAAGGCGGCTTCTGGGAGGAACAGGAACTGGGGGTGGGGGAGACAGGAACATTGTGGGGGAGGGTCCCCAGGGACACCGATTAGGGGACGAAATCCCTGTCTCAGCCGCAGAGATCCAAAGTAGACTGAGGAGTCAGTCAAATAAATCCTGGTGGCAAGCAGAGCCTGGCTCCTTCCTGGGGCCCAAGCCTGAAGGCGGACTGAGGAGCCGGCAGCAGGCGCGCCCGACAAGCTCCTTCACCCCACTGCTCCACCGCGCTCGCGCTTAGACTCGGGCGCAGATGCATTCCCGGGCCCCACACGGCCCACTGTCACTTTCTCAAAGCACGGGGTTCTCCCTCCCAGACCGGGGTCCACATCCTCTTCCCTCCAAGCAGCGGCCACGGCCCCTCCTCTCGCACAGTCCGCTGACACAGGTGGACCACCAGCCCTTCTCCACGAAACGAGCTCCCTGCGCTGCAGAGCGCCTCCGCACCCCTCCACCGCGTACCCCTCCACAGCGGGCGGCAACCTCGGCCTTAGCATCGCCACCTGCGCCTCTGCGACGCGCCAGAGCGGCCCTGGAACGCACCTTTCAGCCCAGCACTGAGCGCGTAGCTGCTCCCCACTGTCCCCCGGCAGCCGGGAGATTTTCTTCTTCCCAGGGTGCCCCACCTCTCCTGTCTGCCAGTACCCTGCCCCACACCTGCGGCTCCGTGGCTCGCCTTGCACTTGAGGAGGGGGTGGCCAGGGGCAGCTACTGGGCAGCCCAGCGCCGCCAGGGCCTGCAGACCTCGCCCCCGACCGCGCCCCGCCCCCGCCGCCCGCCAGCCCTCCTTCCTTTCCGCCGCCGGGGTCCCCGCTCCGAAGCCCTCGGGCCCGCCCCCGGCGCCCATGCCCCGCCCCCAGCCGGTCCTCGGCTCCCCAGGATCCTCAGCTTTCCCGGCCACGCCCCCTCGGAGGTCTCCCCGCTGGCGCCCAGACCCGCCCCTCGCGTCCCACGGGCACTGTTGCTGCTGGCCTGTCCACCTAGAGCCCCTCCTGCCTCAGGCCGCCCCCTCCCCTGTCGCCCCCCTCTCACCCCCCTCTCACCCCCGCGCTCGCCGCACACTGGATCTGCCAGCTCTGATTGGCGGCGGCGGCCTGGATGACGAAGGAGACGAAGTGATGGCTGCAGGTCGCCGGAGGTCCCACCCAGCCACGTGCGCCTCTATGATGACAGGTCTCGAAGGGCGGGGCTCTGCGGGCAGCGGCAGACCCAGACTAACCCGGATCCGCGGGCGGGGACCGGAGTCCGGCCGGACGCATCCTGAGGGCTCCCGGGCGCCCTCGAGGCTAGCTCTTGGGCGGGAGCCGCCTGGGGAGCTTGTCTCTGCGGGACATCTGGGTTAGCACGTGTGTCTGCCTCAATGGGGAAGGTATGCGGCATGTGCAAAGTAGTGCAAGGAATTTTAGGCGTCTGTGAAAATAAGGGAATCTGGGCGGGGTTGTGGAGGTTGAGCGGTTTCTGAAGCCTGCGCTGAGGTAGGGCTGGGTTCTGAAGTTGGCAGTGAGTTATATTTGTACCTGTTGGGGTGAGTTAGCCAAGATTTATGACTTTCACAAGTATAAACTTTGGCACGGAGTTAGGAGGCCTGCAATTGCTGGAGAAAGGAAGGTTTTTTTGTTTGTTTTTTGACGGGGTCTCTCTATACAGTTCAAGCTGGTCTTGAACTCAGTAGCCTAGGCTGGCCTCAAACTTGCAACCAGCCTCCTGCCTCAGCCTCCTGAGTGCTGGGATTACAGGAGTGCGGCACCACGCCCAGTGAAAAGTAGTTTCTTTCACTTGTACAGGTATCGAGTCAACTTTGTGACGGTTACATCTGTTCTGCAATTTTATTAGCTCGTGAGTGTTCACCACTTTCCCCCAGGAAATACTGTAGTCAGCTTCCAAAACACCGGTAGATGGCACCACAGGGCACTTGCAGAATTGAGAGAGCTTGGAATTTGAGCCAACCTGGAATCTGTCTTGAGATGGATGGGTGGATTTGGCCTGATCAAGTTCACATTCTTTGAGTAGTTAAACTGGTCTACTTACGCCAATCATATACGTAGAAAGAAAGAATAGAAAGGAAGAATAGAAAGGAAAGAAGGAAGAAAGAAAGAACCGGCCATGGTGGCACACTCCTGTTAATCCCAGCACTCGGGAGGCTGAGGCAGAAGTGTGAGTTCAAGACCAGCCAGGGCTACAAAGTGAGCTCAAGGCCAGCCTGAACTGCATAGGGAGACCTTGTCTCAAAAAGATAAAAAATGAAAAAAAAAATGAGAGAAAGGAAAAAAAGAAAAGGGAACAGAAAAGAGGCAGATCGAGGATGGCGCTGCATGCCCTTGTAATTCCCGCACTCTGGCGGCTGAGACCGGAGGGTGGAAAGCTAGCGCCCAGTCTGGGCAATTTGGCGATTTAGGGAGACCCTGTCTCAAAACAAAAATAACGGGGGAGGGTTGAAGCGTAGTTTAAGTGTGACTGAGTTCAATCCCCGGTACCACAAAAAATTTTTTTCTCTGTCTGTAAGGAATTTATTTTTCATAAATCGGACACACATGTGTAAATACCACATTGTTTCTCTGGTGTGAGAAACCAAAAGTGTAAATAAGGACCAAAATGCATTTTGGAACAGGAGGAAAATGTTCAAGTGGAGAGGGCGGGTGGGGACGACGACGACGGGGAGTGGGGGGACACAACACACGTTTTAGAAATGAGGAGAGAAGGGAAACGTGGAAGCAAAGCTTCGTAAATGGGGGGGAGGAGGGGTTGGAGGTTGGAGGGGTGGGGAATAAAAACGAGTCATACCCTGCACAGGGGCAGATGCCCCATGATCAAGTGATCGTTATGTATATCTAAAATGCACCAATAAGCCGGGTGTGGTGGTGCACACCTATAATCCCAGCACTTGGGCGGTTGAGGCAGGGGGATCTTTGCAAGTTTGAGGCCAGCCTGGGCTACAAAGTGACCTCAAAGCCAAGTCTGAACTGTATAGTGAGACGCTGTCTCAAAAAGACAAAATAAATAAATAAAATGTACCAATAAAATCAAATGTAAAAAAATAATAAAATATTCGCGATAAAAGGAATTTATTTTTCAGGCAATAACACAAATCCCTAGATGGTCCTAGATAAAACTGGAAAGGTTTTACATAGTGAAGAAAGCAAAGTTTGAAATTATCCCTATTGATCTCCAAACTTTGGGTATTTACTATCCAGCTTTGGGTAAATTATTTGACTTTTTAAAAATTAAATCTTAGCCCCATGTGGTGGCACAGCCATTTGGGAGATTCAGGCAGCAGGGTCATGAGATCCCAGCTTTAGCAATTTAGTGAGACCTTGTCTCAAAGTAAAATTTAACAAGATACAAAAATACACAAAAATCAATAGCATTCTTGTACACTGTAGTGGACTGACAACTGGTGGTCAACTTATAACCCCAGCTGAAATGAGTAAGCATGGTCCTGGGTGTGGGAGGCCCACCTGGGGATTATTGCCAGCAGCATAAAAGGCAGAACTGGAGAAGTTAGGTTGTTGGGAGCTGGTAGAAGCTGTAAGGAGCTATTTGTTGTTTTGGAGGCACTAGTCATGCTGGCTTTCCTGATGAACTTGGCTGTTTTCTTCCTTCGAGGAGCTCAGGACCTCGTTAGCACTGAGAATAACTTTGGTTCACTTTGGGGAAGCTCTGGTCCTCACTTTGAGCATCGCTTCCTGGCTCCAGAGGGGAAGGTGGTGGTGCACTGCTGGTCTCCTGGAGAAGCTTGCTGCGTTGGCTTCCCTGATGGGAACTTGGCCATCTTGATCATCAGAGGAGCTCAGGACCTCACTGTTGCTGAGGATGGCTGTGGTGCCTTTCGGGGGAGCTCTGGTTCTTCTGAGCATTGCTTCCTGGCTCCAGTATCGGTCCCTCAGCCTGCTAGCATAGATCCTTTATCCCACTGACACAGACTTCCTAGATTCCACCGCTGACCTTTGGGCCTTCCCAGTGCAGATCTGTGAAACAGGCCTGATGAGATGTTGTGGGCTCTAGGCCTCCAGTTGGCTTTGTGGGAGGCATTGTTATGGATTCTAGGTATTCAGCTAGACTCATGTAGGACATTGTCACGGGATCCAGGCCCTCAGTTGGATTCCTTTCAGAATTTTTTTTTTTTTTTTGCGGTACTGGGGATCAAACTCAGGACCCTACGCTTGCTAGGCAGGCGCTTATTCCACTGAGCTATATCCCCAACCCCAGAATTTTTTTTGTACCAGGAATTGAACTCATGACCTCAGGCTTGCCAGGCAAGTGCTTATGCTGCTGAGTTATATCCCCAGCCCTCAGCTGGATTCCTTGGTCTTCAGTGTGTGGACAGATTTCCTGCACTCTTTTCTATATCATTCTTTGGGTGACTATTATAAATAATAATATAAATTGTATGTCCTGTATTGTACTGTTCCCCTTGCAAAATAAGCCCTAAAACATAACACACACCAATCATGAACCCACTTGAAAAGCAATTAAGAAAACAGTACCATTCACTGTAGCTTGAAGAAAAATTAAACACCTAGGAATTAACAAAAATGAAAGACCTTGATTTAAGAAAACTATAGTACTCTGAAAAAGAAGATAGAAGAGGGCTATCATGGCTTTCTTCGAAATAGCCTGCCCCACATCTTCCAGGGTATACTTTTTTTTTTAAGACAGGGTCTTGCTATGTAGTCCAGGCTGACCTCAGACTTACAGTGATCCTCCTGCCTCAGCCTCCCAAATACTGGGATTACAATCATGCACCACCACACCTGGCTACTTTTTCCTTTTTTACTTGGCCCAGGTTTGTTCCACTGAGCCAGTTTCTCCCTCTTCAGTTTTACTTTTTCAAATAAATGTTGTCAACTGCTTAAAAGAAAGATCAGAAAGCGGAAATACACCCCCTGCTCCTGGGTAAGCAAAGCCACTGTTGTCAAATAGCCACGCTAGTTGGTGTGGTGCTGCACACCTGCATTCCCAGCTTTGTGATGCCCTCAGTTCCTGCCTCAGTCCATGCAGTTTAAACCCTGTTTAGGAAATCTTTGCCTGTTGTCTGGAGACGTGTCTTGGTGGTAGAGTGCTTGTCTAGTTTACATGAGGCCCTATGTTCAGTCTCTAGCACCACCCCCCCAAAAAAATAAAAGGAAAAAACCCTCCACCTATTACTGAAGTAACAAATATATTATTGTTATGCTACAGCTTTATTACTTTACCTCTTATAAACCATCTAGAATAGATTTTGTGTAGCCTGTGAGGTCAAGGTTTAGGGTTTGTGGAAGAAAAAGAAAAGAATGACCTCTAAGACTCGGGGTTCTGCTTTCCATCTACACTGAACTATTTGAAGAAGGGGCCCTGGATGCTGTGTCTACATACTGTACCATATTTACATGTGTCTGGAAGTAGGGCAGGCTTTGGTCTGCGGCAGAGAACTCCTGGGTGCCTTGACTGCTGGACAGGGCTATGCCCTTCCTGACGTCCTTCCCTCCACAGCCATCACCACCTCTCTACCTCTACTCCTGTATCACACCCCACCCTGCCCTAGGTGAAGTGTTTTTGTGTGTTTTCATGCATGGAATCAGTCAGTTGGGGTTAATTTTCTGCAGGTAATTGGGTTTCCCATCTATCTATCCAGGTTCATAAAGAAGGGACTTGAATTTTGACTTTTTTTTGTTTTGACTCAGGGTCTTGTTACAGTATATAGTGCAGAACTCACCATGAAACCCAAGCTGGCCTCAAACTGAACTCCTGCACATCCTCTGGCCTCAGCTACCAGAGTGCTGAGATTACAGGCCTGCGCCTCCATGCCTGGCTTTGCTGTAATTTTTGAGCAAAGATCAAGAGAAGAATCGAATAGAACTTCATAAATGTTTTCCAAAGAGTGTATATGCTCCATTGACTCACATATGCTCTCTTTTCTTTGCAGTACCAGAATTGAACTCAGGACCTTGTGCTTTCCAGGCAGGCGCTTATTCCACTGAGCTGTATCCCCAGCCCTTGACTCACATATTCGTACACTGACACAGGTATCTAGTCGTACCTATCCGTCTGTATGGACAGATGGAGGTGTTGAGGCAGGGTCTTATTAAGTAGCCCAGGCTGTTCTTGAAGTTGAAACCCTCCTGCCTCAGGTTTTTGAGCGCTGGAATTACAGATGTGTGTCACCATGCTCGGCTAAACAGATATTTTCAAAGATGAGATACAGAAGGCTGTGGATGTAGCTCAGCGGTAGAGCACCTACATAGCAAGTATGAGGCCCTAGGTTCAATTCCCAGTACCAAAATGGAATAAAAAGATAATATATATAAAATCTTGCTGTATAGGTTAGAAATACAGGTTAGCATTATCAGAGAATGTTTGCAATTGATTTTGATGATACTTTGAGCGCCAAATAAGCCAAGTTCCCTAAAGAATTCCATCCTATTAGTGACAAAAAATTTTTTTTTCCAAGAGGCCATAAGTGTAATTGCTTTCTAGTCTCTCCAATGTCACTTTTACATGCCTGTTTTTTTTGACAGAGTCTTGCTATGTAGTTCAGGGTAGCCTAGCTTTAAACTCATTATGTAGCCCAGGATAGCTTTAAGGTCATGGTGATCTTCCTGTCTCAGCCTTGCAAGTGCTGAGATTATAGGCATTAGCCATCACACCTGGTTTGCTTTACCTGTTCTACATTAGAGTAGCCTGAGCAATCTATTCAAAAGGGCTTTAAAACTCTCCACTGTTCTGCTGGGCAGACCTGGGGGTAATTTCTATAATCTCAGTACTCCAGCATGCTAAGGCGGGAGAATTGCAAGTCTGAGCCAGGTGGAGTGGTTTAGTCAGTCCCTGTGTCAAATGAAAAATAAAGAAGGGCTGGGATGTAGCTTGGTGTGAAGGTGCTGGGTTCAATCCCCAGTACCCCCATTTGGGTTTTCGGCTCCCGCCTGGTTGCTGTAGCAACTGGCCAGTGCCCCTGGAACAACCTATCACCCCCCCACCTCTCCCACACAAGCAAATATTCAAATATTATTTTGTTTTTAATGTAATCAATTAAAAAAGTGTGGACATTTTTCTTTTTTGTTACATAAGTATCTACATTTTACATAATAGCCACAGTTTTGCTTTTCATCTCACAAAGCCTAAACATTTAATGTATGATTTTTTTTTTTCCTTTTGGAACAGGTTCTCATTATATAGTGTAGGGATCCGTTGGGTTCCTGTTGTACCCCAGGAAGGAACGGCAGCGAGAATGAGGAAAAAAAAATAGACGACAGACAAAAAGCTGGGCTCAGGTGGAAGTCCTCTCTCTCACCGGAAAAGGGGAACTACTCAAAAACAGTAGAGTGTTTATTTACACCCTCTAGATGTTGGTTGATTTCAGCCTCACTCCCCAGCAATCAGTTAACAAGCTACAACAGCTTGTTTACATGCTTCAAGGAGCTCCCATGTTCTCAGGCTCCTGTGTTCTTGGGCTGGCTTCACCTTGTGCATGTAATTACTTTCCAGCTTCCACAGCTCCTGACAATATAGTACAGGCTGGCCTTGAACTCACTATGGAGCCGAGGCTATCCTGGAACTCTCAGTGATCCTCCTACCTCAGCCTCCTGAGTGCTGTGATTATAGGTGTTCACCACCATGACCAGCTATACTATGTGATCTTTACAGAAAATGTTTGTTGATCTCTGATCTTGACACTGTCCAGTACTAAAAGTGAGAGGACACCCGGTAATATTTGCCATGTGTACAAGTGTTGAATAATGTTTTCCAGTAGAGAAACATCCCTTCTCTCATAGAGGTTATGTTCAAGACAGGGCTAGGCAACAGGCAATAAATAAAAATACGCAAATGGATAATTGAAGTAATGCTGCTAGAGATATAGCTCAGTGGCACAGTGCCTGCCTGGCAAGTGCAAGGTCCTGAGTTCGATTTCTGGTACCGAAAAAAGAAGTCTGTTCTCAAGTAATGCTATGTGAAAATAAGACAATGTGACGGGGTGGGTACCCAGTTGAATTGGGCGCCCTAGTAAGGAATTGCTGGGGAGGTACATGCGAGTTCAACCTGATGATGAAAAGGTGTCAGATGAGCCAGGTGTGGTACACACCTGTGATCCCAGCACTCTTGGGAGGCTGAGGCAGAAGGATCACAAGTTGAACCTAGACTAGATAACTTGATGACTTAATGGGACCCTGTCTCAAAATACAAAATAAAAAGGGCTGGGGAATGTATCTTAGTGTGAAGGCCCTGGATTCAGTCCCTCATACTGGAGGCAGGGGAAGACCCACGTGTCTACGCCAAGATGTAAACCATCCAGACCAGGTATCATGTTTACCTCCTGCATCTATCATGAGGTCAGATAATTCATCTTTACAAATTATTCTATTGCTCTCTACAGCCATCACCCACCTCTCTGCCTCTACTCCAGTACTCCTACCCCTATCCTATCCTAGTTGAAGGATTCCTGTGTGTTTTGCTTTTATATCTTGTTTTGCTAGTAGACTCTGCCGCCTTCTTGGTTCACATGCTTTCCTGAAACAGGCAGCCCTGTTGGAGAGGCCACAGGACAAGGAAGTGAGGTGGTGAGTCCCTCAGCCCTAGAGGAACTGTGTCTTGCCAACAATCACAGGGGTTCGCTTGGAGGTGGATTCTCCCCTGGCCAACCTGGCACCTTGACCTGCAGCTTGGGACAAACCCTGAACCAGAGGATCCAGGGAAGCTGTGCCAGACTCCTGATCCACAGAAACTCAGATAAACAATGTTGTTTTAAGCTCCGAAGTTTTGGGGTAACGTTACATGGCACCAGGTAATATACCAGACGAATCTAGTTGGCTCCAAGTTCATGCTCTTCACAGTTTTAGTACAGTAGGTTGTTTTTCTCACTGTCCTTCCTGTTTTCAGGTGCAGAGTGACTTCCATCCCTCACTGGATGGCCTACATGTCCTCTACAAAAGCTTCTGGTTTCTTTTTTTTTTTGTCTTTTTTTGAGACAGGGTCTCATGCAGTTCAGGCTGGTTTTGAGCTCACTTTGTAGCCCAGGCTGGCCTTGAACTCGCATTGATCCTCCTGCCTCAGCCTCCCGAGTGCTGAGGTTATAGGTGTGTAACACCACTCCCAGGTCAAAAACTTCTGGTTTCTTAAGAGCTCTGCTTATCTCTAAACTCTCAGTCCTAGAATCCAGAAGTTCAACTCCTTTCTTAGTCACTTGCTCTTATAGTTTAGGACAAGTGGGGCCTATTAGCTAAATATTCTACCCTTACTCCACCCCATCATCCCAGAATGGTCTTTTGTCTTCAGGGTCGGGCATCTCTTGATTAGGCTGCCTTTCTCAATATCTTCCGCCAAAATGTTCCTTCTCCAGCATTCTAGCTGTAAAGTGTGTAGTGTCGACCAGGTGTGGTGGTGCACAACTGTAATCCCAGCACTTGGGAGGTCGAGGCAGGAAGATTACCACAAGTTTAAGGCCAACCTGAGCTACATAATGAGTTCAAGCCTAGCCTGGACTACATAGCAAGACCTTGTCTCAAAAAACCAAAATCAAAACCAAAAACCCATCTGCAGTATCATTCTTTCATAGCACTTATTCCAGTGAGAGGAACCATGTGGTGTCTAGGTTTGCTTTTGAGGGCAATGATGCTGTTAGATAGACCCTCCTGGGTTTGGTAGGCAGAATTGTATGGGACCAAAACTTTGCCAACACTGAAATAGGAATTAGGCTCACGAGACTTAGGAAAGCACAAAGACTAGTGGTGCCCCAGCCCAGTACATTAGCATCCTCTGGGGAACTGTAAATTAGGATACCAGAGTGCTGCTTCAAATCAATTTGTCCTAACTTTTTGGGAGGAGGTATGCCTGCACATCATGCTATATGTATCTTTCTGTTTTCTTACTTAGCTTTTTTCAATTCCTCACATGTATATGTGTTTCCGTGTCAGAAGTCTTTTGCTCAAAATGTTTTTCTTTTCTTCTTGTTCCTTGGAAAACACCAATGGCAGATGATGCTGGTGCAGCAGGAGGGACTGGAGGCCTGGGGTTTGGTGGGGGGCAGGCCTGGGAGGCCAAAGTGGAGGGTTAGGCAGTGTCCTTGGACACCTCAGGGGCAGGGGTGAGGACGAGGAGTGGGTTCCCATCCCCATCTGGGCTGGCTGGTCAAGGATACAGAGAGCAAGTCCTCGGAGGAAGTTTCTCTCTTCTCCCTGCCCATCAAGGAGTCTGAGGTGATTGCCTTTTTTTTTTTTTTAATTTTTTTTACAGTCTTACTATGCAGTTTAGGCTGGCCTTGAGCTCACTTTGTAGCCCAGGCTGGCCTCAAACTCACAACAATCCTCCTGCCTCAGTCTCCCGAGTGCGGAAATTACAGGTGTGTATCATCACGCCCAACCTGATGATTGACTTTTTCCTGGGTACATCTTTCATGGGTGAAGTTCTAAAGATCATGCCCATGCAGAAGCAAACTCATGCTGGTCAGCGACTAGGTTCAAGGCATTTGTTACCACTGGGGACTATCATTATCATGGTCAAGTTGGTCTGGTTGTAAAGTGCTCCAACGAGGTAGCCCTCACCATCCAAGGGGCCATCATCCTGGCCCAGCTTCCCACTATCCCTATGCAGAAAGGCTAATGGGAGAAGAAAAGTGGCAAGCCCCACACTGTCCCTTGCAAGGTGACAGGCTGCTGTGGCTCTGTATTGATGTGGTTGATTCCTGCATTGTGCTTTTGCCCTGTGCCCAGGAAGCTGCTGCTGCTGCAGGCACTGATGACTGCTACACCTCTGCCAGGGGCTGGTCTGCATTCTGAGCAACTTCACCATGACCACCTTGGATGCATTCTCCAAGACCTATGGCTATCTGACTCCAGACCCCTGGAGAGAGACTGTATTCACCAAATCTCCCTACCAGGAATTCACTGACCATCTTGTGAAAACCCACACCAGTCTCCAGAGGACTCAAGCTTCAGTAGTACCTAAAACATAGGGCTTTTACCCAAGAAAAAGTGAAGGAAATCTGTGGAGAAAAAGTCTTTTATATCCTTATTTCGGTAGATAGTTACGGTCTGATTTCTTATATTTGAGTCACTAGTCCAGACATTGCAGCTACAATAAGCTCATTCAGTGCCCCCCCACTTGCTAATTAAAACTAACTATGAGCCAGGTGCAGTGGCTGTAATCCCACCACTCTGGGAGACTGAGGCAGGAGGATCACAAGTTTGAGCACTGCCTGGGCAATTAGTGAATCCCTCTCTGTTTCAAAATAAAAATTAAAAAAGGGATGAGAATGTACATTGGTAGTCCTGGGTTCGATCGCCAGTACCTCTAAAAAAAAAGGAACTTCCCCAAGAAAAAACCAACAAACTTACTGTGCCCTGTGGCGAGATCTTGTTAAATTACAGCGGGTACCAGTTCCACTGGAAACCTCTCGAAAGAAATCCGATGAGAGTTCTTCCATGAAAAGATTCTGCGTCTGGGTGGAAGTCCCACCCATGTGGGAGGAGCAGACGGCTTCCCTAGATTTCACAGGTGAGAGGAAGCCCCCGCCCTCCTCTGGTTGAAGCCCCATTGCGGGCGGAGCTGCCTTTGGTCTCGCACAACAGGAGAGCGACGGGAGCTCTGCCATGTACGTGCTCGTGGGGCGGGGTGGGGACTGAGCGCGAGGTGATTGGTCGGGGGGCGGGCTGTGTGGTCGGCCACGCCCAGCGCTCCCGGGATCCCAGGCGGAGCGACGAGTGGGCTCCTGCGACCCAGGCTCGGGCGATGGCGCCTCGGGGCTGTGCTCAGCCTCCGCCCTGCCGCCCGGAGCTTGGCGCGCTCTCGAGTTCGCTTGTCTGGTGAGAACCCCAGCGGTCGGGGGAAGCTGCGCGGCGCTGCCTGTAACGAGGACCATGAGCAGCGGCCAGCCCAGCGGGGCCGGCAGCAGACACTGCCGCCGCACCTGCTGAGAGAGGAGAAGCGGCCCGCGCGGCCGGCCTCGCCATGTCGTTGCTCTGCGTGCGCGGTGAGTGCGCGGGCGGGCTGGGGAACCTCGCCGCGCCCGTGCCTTGGAGACGACTGTGCTGACGGCTGAGTGCGCACACTCGGAGTTTTCCGCGCCTGCCCGCCCAAGGCCGCTCGACCCCCAGCCAGGGGCAAGCCGGCGGCCGGCGCGCCCGGACCGCAGAGACCGGCCGCGCCAGGGAGCGGGGATGGGCCGGGCGCCGCGCCCGCTCTCTCCCAGCTCGTGAAGCAGGCCTCTTGCCGGCAGGTGCTCTTCAGTCTGCGCTGGGCGTTAGGCAGCCGCGGGCTTCCTCCCAGCGCCTTTCCGCGCTCGCGCCCCGCTGTTGCTCGTCCTGTACCCCGCTCCTTCTCCGAGCTCCTTCGGGGAAGCTTCCTTCGGGCTGGAAGCGCTCTTTCGTTCCCCCTGCGAGGGCGAGTGGGCGCACTGCTTTGGGGCAGAGCACAAAGGCGTGACTCACTCTACTTTAGCCCTCACCTAGTACCTCAACGTGAAGGACGTTCATTGCTTTTCCTTGAGGATCTTGACCCAGCTAAGACGATATCTTCAAGCCGAGAGTTTTGGATTTTGAGATCAGGTGTGATGCGCGAACCAGCCTGTGTGGGTGGAGGCTTTCTTACTGGTTTTCGTGGTATCTCTAATGCCTGACTTAGTAGAAAAGCTCAGTGCTGGTTTTGAATGAGTGCAAGGACAGTGATTTTAGAGATTATCTGATCAGAAAAAACGGTCTGGATTACTGGTTGAATCTCATTTTCAGAAATTCAGGTTACAGCCTGTTGTATCTGTGTTGCGCGGGTGGGATAAGGTAGCCTGGTTGCGAGAGGGCATTTATCTTCTACACCCTTCTCTGGAGCCTTTTCCTGGCACCTTTTACTAGATAGTTAAGGGTCATGTTTCTTTTGGCCGTCCAGATAAGCGGCATTGTTGTTCGCGATCTCTCTGATTAACAGTGTTTGTCCCAGCTGCTGGCAAATGGAACTGCTTTGCTCTATTCTCTTGCACTGTTCTGTTAAATCGGCATTAACCCAAAATGCGATTTAGTAATTTCCGGGGATTATTAGACGCACAGTTTTTCTTCTTTTATGGTTGATTTTTCATTAATGAGAATTTTGCTTTGGTTTTAGTAAGACATTTTCTCTCGGCAGCTGGGAGTCTATTTATTGCTTTAGATGAGTAGCAGGATTTAGGAGAGGTTGGGTTTTGCAATGTCTTTCCAACAGTTTGTTAATCCTGCCCTGCCATATCATATTACTGAGCTACAAGACTCTTTAGGCGGAGAGCACTTGTAAAATAATAATAATAAAAAAATTCCTCTTTAACTGAATTTAAATAACTCGAGAGAAAGACTTGTACTATTTTCATTTGTTTAAATACTGGTAGCTTTCATTGTCTGGAATAGTGTTGCTTGGCTCGCCTCTTTCTACTTGTTGTGATCTTGGGGATTGAACCGAGAGCTTCAGGCATGCTAAGCACACATTCTACCACCGAGCTACACCGTTTTTCTCTTTCCCTTTGAATGTTTTGTTAGTCATTTTTCTCCACTTTTGAACTTAGGGGAAGGTAGACCAGTAGTTCATCATTGGCTTTTGAATAAAGATCCTGATCATTTTATTTTATTTTATTTTATTTTTTGGCGGTACTGGGGATCGAACTCAGGACCCTGCGCTTGCTAGGCAGGCGCTTATTCCACTGAGCTATATCCCCAGCCCCTGATCATTTTAATTACTGAAGCAAGCAGCTGCTTAGTATGTGGTGGGTTATATTAAAAGACAAAATATTCCTCCTGGGAAAACTTACACAAATAGGTTAAAATAAACCTAATACACCATTTCTTGCCTTATTATTATTATCGTTATTATTGCCTTTTTGAGACAGGGTTTCCCTGTGCAGTTCAGGCTGACCTTGAACTCACTTAGTTCAGGTGGGCCTCAAACTCACAGCTATCCTCCTGCCTCAACCTCCCGAGTGCTGGTTGGGATTACAGGTGTGCACCACCCCCAGCCATTGTTGCCTTATTTTTTGCTAGTAGGAATGTTGCCAGCCAGTTGAGGGTCCTGCTGTCCGCTCAGATAGGACTCAGGATTTGGTAAAGCACAGCTCTGCTAACAACCCTGATGTTGCCCTGGCACCAGTCAGTGCTGGATTCTGTCAGCCAACACCGCCAGCCGGCCACTGTTCCTCCTATTCTGAATGCAACCTCAGTAGTGATATTGTATAACGATGTATTTCAATTCATCTTGGAGTAGAATCAAATAGATATTTTTCCATAAAGTTCAAGTAACAGTTCACTTGACGTGGAAATCAGCAAACTGATATTAATTTAATCATCCCCTAACATTTTTATTTATAACTTCATTTAAAACCGTTTCTTTGGTCTGTCACTCTTCAGTCATACCTCATTGCCTACAGGTTAAACGTTCTCAACGTTCTGACTCCAGCCCTCCTTTTTGGCCCTATATTGTTGTCTGTGCTTACACAGATATGTTACTTTTGCCCTGACTTTGTTCATTCCTGCCTCTGCTTCATTCTGAAATTCTCTTTCCATATTTTCGGCCCACCTAAAATGTATTCTTATTGCTGGACACATTTACACACACCTGTAATCTCAGCGACTCAGACCGATGCAGGAGAATCACCAAATTCAAAACTAGCCCTGTTGGGTGTGATGGCACACACCTGTAATCCCAGCTTTCAGGGGCTGGGGCAGGAAGGACTGCCATGAGTTCGAGGCCAACCTGGGCTACATAGTGAGTTCAAGCCCAACCTGAATTGCATAGTGAGACCCTGTCTCAGGAAACCAAACCAAACACAAAACTAGCCCAAGCATTTAGTGAGAACTTGTTCCAAATAAAAGGGCCTAAGATGTTGCTCATTGGTAGAGTGCCTGCCTAGCAGTCATTGAGTTCAAGCTTCCCCGCACCCTCCCCCCAGTATTCATACCTTTCCAATTTAAAGTCTACCTTCGTTGTTGAAAATTTTCCCAGTTTCTCAGTCCACAGAGATCTCATTCTTCTTTAAACTCTTAGAACACTTGCGATCTGAACAGTGCTATTAATTTAGCAGTGAATCTTATTGACTGGCACTGGCCTCGCATTGTGATGCTTGTGGTGACCCAGGCAAAGGAGGAAGTAGCACCAGTCAGATCAGATCTGATCTGGAATTGTGGTAAGCTGAGCTATTTCCCTCTCAGAGGCACTTTGAGACCTAGGATTAGCTTTAGAGAAAATTTATTGTTTGAAGATTAATGAAGGGTATTGAAGCCTTTGGAAGAATGTAGGAAGTTTGAGGCATTTACAAAAGAGAGGACAGCAGGTGAGAAGAGTTTAAGGAAGCAGCTCCAGTTGCCGTCTTTGCTACTTTGCTGTTGCTGAACCTCAGGCTTTGAGGGGTACTCTAGTTCTGACTCACAACAGTTATGCTGTTGTCACTCCAGAGGGTAAAAGTGAGACAGGTGCACTAGTGCTTGAAAATGACAGGGAAATTTTAGCCAATGTGAAGAAGAATTTGTTCGTTTGAATAGGGTCTCACTATGTAGTTCAGGCTGGTCTCGAACTCACAGTGATCCTCCTGCCTCAGCCTTTTGAGAGCAGGGGTTACAGGTGTGCATCACCCTACCTTGCTGTAAAAGCAGATTTAAACAGTTAGGGTTGTTCTTAACAAATATAATAGCCAGACCACTTACGAAAATTTTTTGACACTGTAAGCAGATACTCAATGATGGTAAGGGTGTTCTAAAAGGAATGGCACCCATCAGTTGGGTTGTTAGGATGGATTCCTTCATTTCTTTCTTTCTTTCTTTTTTTTTTTCTAGTACTGGCCAGTGAATACAGGGAGTGCTGAGTTACCTCCCCAGCTTATTTTGTTTTGTTCTATTTTGAGACAGGGTCTTGCTAAGTTGCACAGGCTAGCCTCCTGTTTCAGCCTACAAAGTGGCTGGGATTACAGCACAGGCCACTGTTCTAGCCTTTGACATGTTTTGGCACAGCTTTACTCATAATAATGCTATTACAGTGTTTTGCTTCTGAAGGAGTCAGTACGACAGGACAATTCCAGTAAAGTAAATTAGGAATTTTCTGTAACTTTCATTGTCTTGGTGTTCATGACCAAGTTTCTTGAAATAAGTGTCTCAAGAATTCAGCCTTTTCATGATATTTCTTTATAATTCTCACAGTGTTTATAACAGTGCTTATGTAATTGAGCTGTGAATTTCCTTCCCCCTAACTTGAACCTGAAGTGGCCACACTTGACTTGCTATAAAAATAGTGTTGGGGATTTAAAAAGTAATATGTGGCTCATGAAAGAAATTTGAGAAGGTGCAGAAAAGCATAAAAAGGGAAATACGTAAAAATCTGTTTAACTTTTTAAACAGATTAACTTTTTTATTATTTGCTCTGTGTCTGTGCGCGCGCACACACACACACACACACACACACACGACACACACACACACACACACAGGACATTGAACTCTGGGCTCAGTACATGCAAAGCATGAGCTGTGCCCCTGAGCTGCATCCCCAGCCCTAGTTTTATTATGATGTGACGTGTGCATATGGTAAGAAATTGAAACAGTTGAGGATGAAGTGAAAGGAAGAGGTACTCCTGTCCCTGCCCCTTGTGCTCATTTCCAGTGGTAGCTACTGTTTACTGTTCCATATATATCCTTGACGTTTTCATTACCTATGAACATATAGACTCCGTAACTGAGGGTACACAATATTCCTCTTTTTTTTCAGTACTAGGGACTGAATTCAGGCCATTTTCACTGAGCTGCATCCCCAACTCATTTTTTCTGTTTGTTTTGGTGTTTAGAGATAGGGTCCTA
This sequence comes from Dinomys branickii, assembly GCA_004027595.1. Classification (NCBI taxonomy): domain Eukaryota; kingdom Metazoa; phylum Chordata; class Mammalia; order Rodentia; family Dinomyidae; genus Dinomys; species Dinomys branickii. The sequence continues at coordinate 54,564 of PVLD010003817.1, read as the reverse complement.
CTATGTAGCCCAGGCTGGTCTTGAACTCACAGCAGTCCTCCTCCCTCTGCCTCCCAAGTGCTAGGATTACCAGCATGTGCCACCACACCCGGCCAATCCTCAACACTTGAAAAAATTTTTTCTTTTTTGAAACAGTCTCTAGGCTGGTTCAAACTTGTGATTTTCCTATTTCAGCCTCCTAGAATTCTGGGATTACAGTAAAACTTAACTATATATTTTCCTGTTAGCTCTTGTGACTCTTTAAGCAGTGTGACATTGATGACTAATCAGGATTATTTTTAATAAACAATGCTACAGTGAACATTCTCGCAGGTGGTTTTTATTATGTTTAGTGATTTCTTAGCGTTATATCTGAACTACATGGTTGATCATTGTATCTTTCAGCAAAGCCAAGTGCTTCAGTGTCTCTCAGATGAATATCCTGTCTTGAAGCAGGTTCTTCCTTAGCAGGTCAGGTCATATTTTGTGCTTAAGACTCTACTCTTACATACTTGACCTGTGATTTCCTTATTTTTTTCTTTTTGTGATACTGAGGATTGAACCCAGGGCGTTTGCATTGAACTACATATATCCCCAGCCCTTTTTTGAGATAGGGTCCTTAAATTTATGATCCTCCTGCCCCAGCCTCCCTGAGTGCTGGAATTATAGGCATGTGTCACCATGCCTGGCTCATTACTTGTGTGTGTGTATGTGTGTGTGTGTGTGTGTGTGTGTGCGCGCGCGCACGCGCGTATGTGGTTATTGGGACTGCACCCAGGGCTTTCCACTGAGCTCTATTCCTCCCCATATTTATTTTTTATTTTTCATTTTGAGAAAAGTTTTAGTTAAGTCACTAAATTGCCCAGGCCAGGTTTGAACTTACCCTCCTGCTCACCCTCTCTCTTGAGTTTTAAAATGAAACAAAACGTTGTCACTAGTGATCAAAGCTGTTCCAAGTTTATTTATGTTGTAATTTGCCCTTAAAAAAGTTCAGCAGGACTTACTATCATTAATCAGCCATCCAATTAACTGAAAGAGTACTGCTGGGAAGCTCTTAGAAGGTGAACTCTGATGGGTGCAGAAAGCCCCAAGATGTGTTTTGTTTTACTGCCACTGTGGCAAGTAGGAGTGGTTAATGATTTTAGAGTTTCCAGATGTAAGGATATTGGTTGTGTGCTTCTCATCGCTAACCATAACCCTAGCATTATTTCCGTCTACTTCAGCTGACGCCTTTCCTGACATCACAGTTCTGGTGGTCCTTGTCCTTACAGGCAGAGTTGCTGTTGGGTTCCTTTCATTTAATTATGCCAGCAGGAAGTTGATTGTCCTTTGTCTGAGCCAGCAGCAGTCAAGGAGGAAAGAACCAGTTTCCTCTGCTGTGTTTATTATTGTAAACGCTTATAAGCAGTCTGTTCTCTAAGTTCTCAGTTTCTAAAAGTGAGATTTCTGTAAATTGGGCTCTGCAGGCCGATATGCTGTTTTTATCTCCTAGTTAGTGGTGCTACATATTTCAGACTTTGCTGTATGAGTTTGTTTAAAGTTTGGGCTGTGTATCAATAGTAAATATTTGTTGAGTGCCTTCTCTATGTTTATTTATGATACAGATCTATATTAGATAAGTGGTCCTCGTTCTACAAATGTCTCTTTCTTATCCTACAAACTCAAAGAATATAATTAGGACTATTAGGTCTGATTTGATGTAAGCAGAATAAATTGCCACTACAGTAGGGAAATAACCGCACTGTCTTTTCCTAATGTTTTGTTTTTGCAGCACTGGGGATTAAAGCCAAGGCCTTTGTACTGAATTACACTCTCAGCTCTTTTTATGTTTTTGAGATGGAATCTTCCTAAGTTGCTCAGGCCGGGTTCTAACTTGTGATCCTTCTGCCTCAGCCTCCCAGATTGCTGTGATTCCAGGTATACACTACCATACCTGGCCCTTTTTCTAACTTTTAAAACAAGAGTCTTTAATTTTGGTTGTACATATTTTTTATTTTTGAGGTGGAGTCTTGCTGTGCTGTTCAGGTGGCCCTAAACTCATGATCCTCTTGCCTCAGCCTCCTGAGTAGCTGGGATTACAGGTGTATACCACCACACTTGGCTATACCCATCCTTTTTTTTTTTTTTTGGTCTTTTAGAGACAGGGTCTCGTTATGCAGTTCAGGCTGGCTTTGAGCTTACTTTGTAGCCTAGGCTGGTCTCAAACTCACAACGATCCTCCTGCCTCAGCCTCTGGAGTGCTGGGATTATAGGCGTGCACCACCACACCTGGCAATATACCCATCTTCTAATAGATTGTCTTTATTTATTTTGGGGGGGCAGTACTGGAGATTGAACCTAGGGTGTTCACACTGAAGGACATCTCCACCCCTTGTTATATTTTATGTTTTTGTTTATACTGGCGACTGAACCCAGGATTCAACTGAACCCAGCCCTGTTCTAAAATTTTGAGACAGGGTCTCACTACATTGCCCAGGTGGGGGTTGAACTTGGCCATCCTCTTGGCTCAGCCTCCCAGAGTGCTGGGACTTATAGGCATGCACCATCATGCCCTGTCTGGACCATCTTTATTAGAGGTCAGAGAAGATTTGCTATTTGTATATTTTGAAAATTTTTTTATTGCTGGGGAGCGTGATAATGTTTGCTTATATTTCCAGCTCCTGGAGAGGTTGAGGCAGGAGGATCACTTGCCTGGGCAACATAGGGGGTGAGACCTGTTTCTCATAATCAAACAAGAAAAAAACCCTTTTTATTGCCTCAACATATGTACAGAACAGTAAGCAGATCTGAAGTGTACAGCTCACTGAATTATCACAAAGCAAACACACTCCTGTGGTACCACCCAATCAAGAATGGAACATCACCAACACTCCAGAAGCCCACCTGAACCTTCATCCCAGTCATTACCCCATCCTTCCTTCCCAAAGGTAATGACTCTTTAGACTCTTAACACAACAGATTAGTTTAGCTGCTTTGTTTTGTTTTGCTTTGCTTTTGTTTTGAGATAAGATCTTGCCATGAAGTCTAGGTTGGCCTTAAACTCACTATGTAGCCCAAGCTAGGCTGTAGCTTCCAGTGACTTTCTGCCTCAGCCTCCTGAGTATTGGGCATGAGGCATGAGCCATTACTCATGGTTCTTTTTTCTTTTTAATTAATAAATTTCATTGGTTTTTTTTTAGTAGTTTTGGGTTCACAGCAAAATTCACTGGGAGATTTGTCCGCTTTTGAATTTTTAATGCTTGAAATTATGTACATATTTCTTTGAAGTTGGTTTCTCTTGTTTTAACATGTGTGTCAGCTGGGCATAGTGGTATATGCCTGTAATCTAAGCACCCAGAGGCTGAGGCAGGAGGATTGCAACAAATTCAAGGCCAGCCTGGACTACACAGTGAGTTCAGAGCCAGCCTCAACTACATAGTGAGGTGCTGTCTCAAAACAAAACAAAACAAAAAATACCCACCAGAAACAAACCCCCCCAAAACTGTGTTTGTCTGATCCCCAGTTGATGCATGTAATAGTAGGGTTTTTTTTTTTGTAATTGTAGTTAATAGATTTTCATTGCTATATAATATATCATTATATAACTATAGCATGATTTACTAAATGTATTAATGTGGTGGCAGTATAGTTTGGGTGAAATGGGGAGAAATTGGAGGTATTTAAATTATAATGAAAGGGAAAAACTGTATAAGAGAAATTGTTCTTTTTAAAACTTTGTTCTTTTGAAGCTGCCTAGTTCTATAACTGCTTTGTGGCTTTGTAGTTACTTTCTTAATCCCTGTAACCATGAGAACATAACCAAACATGCATGATGCCTGATTGTATCATTGTACCAAGCCTCATAAATTGATGATCACTAATCTACCCTTGTAACCAATGATCTCACCCTGCTAGCTAATCAGAAGAACCTCCAGGCTGCTCTGTCTCACCTTTGTACCTCCTGCTTGTGCATCATATAAAAGCCCTGGACCACGAGAACTCAGGGCCTGATGTTCTGGGAATGATCCTAGTCAGTGCCCGTTGATGTAAATAAATCTGCCTCCACATCTTGGGTGTCGTTTCAGTGTTTCCATTTGCCATTGCAATAGCAGGAATGATTTAGATTGAATTTAAGTTTTCTTCATGAGTTATTTGGCTGTTATAGAAGAGATGTGAAATCTATTTTTCCAGAGGTCATAGCAAAATCTATTTCCTATTGTATATAATATCTAGATGTAGCTGCTCTGTACAGGAAGGTTACCTAACAAACTGCATTTCCTGCTTTGTTGCAATCTGTTGCTTTGTGATTACTGGGAAATGGAATAAAAATGTAGGCATATTGTTGGCAGAAAGTTAGACATTAGCAGGCCTAGAGATAGGTGACTGGAAGCTACTTGAAAAGCGAAGAAGACATGAATTATGTTGTTTTTCCCTTCTTCTTCACTTCTTTAATCATTAACTATAGATAAATCCATATAACTTTTCGTTTCAAATTTTAGCTCAAGGGGCTGGGGATATAGCTCAATGGAATAAGTGCCTGCCTGGCAAGTGCAAGGTCCTGAGTTCAATCCCCAGTACCACCACCAAATTTTAGCTCAAGAAAATGCAACATCTTCTGAGCATGCAGATGAAGTCCAGACCATGCATAAGAGTGAGAAACTCAAGGCCTCCAAACCAGCTAACCAGAAAACACTACCTAGGGAGTAAACAGGAACCTCCTAGGTTAACATGGCTCATTCTTCTTGTGAAAGAACGGTGATGTTGAGGAAGGAAAGGATGTTCCTTACAAGACCAAGTTAGTGACAGAAATGTAACCTAGAGGGCTCATTCAGTGTGATTGCCATCTTGGTGCTTGCCCACCTTCATGCCTGAAGGTGTATTCTCTCTCTAATTCAGAAAATCTTATCATTTTGCAACAAACTCTACCTGTATTCTACATGATGGTCTATGTGTCTGTCTTGTCTAAAATCTTGATCAAAATCACAAAGAATTGCAGTGTGTGGCTGGTTCCTAGCAGTGTTACAACCTAGTTTCCTGGTGACAATATGGTAAAAAAATTTTTTTTAGACAGGGTCTTACTACATGGTTCAGGCTGGTCTTGAACTCACCGTGTAGTCTAGTCTGGTCTCAAATTTGTAGTGATCCTCCTACCTCAGCCTCCAAATTGCTGAGATTACAGGTGTGCACCACCACACCCATCCATCCCTGATATGGTAATGGTTTATGTTCAACTTAGTAAAGGAACTTTTAAAGTTTTTACTTGTGTGGTAGTGAGACTGAACCTAAGGGTGCTGTACCACTGGACTACATCCCAAGTCCTTTTTACTTTTTATTTTGAAACTGTGTCCCACTGAGTTGCTCAGTGCAAATGTGTAATCCTCCTGCATAAAGGAACTTTTATTTCATTTCTGTATTCTTCAGCGACAATAAGATGTTCTTTTTCAGCAGTAATCTCTAAAACCAACCACTGAACATGTGAGAAATGCTCACAGTCACAAGGCTTCATTTTTAGCACTGGTAAACCCCCTGGTGGTAAAAAGCATGGCAAAAATATGACAGGACACAGTTTGCGAGTATGTACATGCATGCAAACAGTTTCCACCTAAAGAGTCATAATAATACAAGAAAGATTCTTACTCCTTGGGAATATGTAGATTTCCAAAGAGAAGAATGTGATTTTTCTCCTATTGCTACTTCTGATCTGAAGTACTTAGTTAGGATTGTGGAGGACCAATAGGCCCACACATTGTTCTGGGCTCTCAGTTTCTTTGTGCAGCTGTCTGCTTTATTGATTTCTGTAGTGTCTGTTGTGAGTGATGTTGAGAAAATGATAGAGGGCAGTCAGTGAGGAAGATGTGCCTAGCAACCAAGGAGGGGAGGGCAGTGGAAAAGAAATTGCTTTTTTATAATTTAAAATGGGACAAAGATGAATCAAAAGGCCAGTTCACTTTATATGATTTCTACTAGTTATGATCCAAATTTGTAGAGACTTCATCTGTAAAAGAATAAAGGAAACCTGCTTATCAAGGAGAGTAGCACCCACGTCGCTTACTCATACTAAGATCACATCACAGTGTGTGTCACTCCTTTGAATAGTGCTCTGCCTTTTTAAACTTCAGATTCTGATTATTTGGTCATATTCTCCAGCTTATTCTTATAGATTTTACTCTTCTGTGTTCTTGCCACCATGAAATTGGACTGATGTTCCAGGCTTTTTTAGACCGACTAGACACACATGGCTTGGTGGACATCGTCTATCACTTATGAGTGTGCACTCTTACATGTGTTACTTGACCTCAGTGAACCTTAGTTTTCTTTTCTTTTTTCCTTTTTTCTCTTACTACTGGGGATTGATCCAAGCTACATCCCTAGGGCAACCCATTTATTTATTTTTCAGCCTATTTATTTTTCTTAATTTTTATTTATTTTTAAAAAAAATTTTATTTTAAAGACAAAAGAATGGAGACATATGAACCAGAATAAGCCATAAACAATACCAAAAATACAAAATTATACAGAATATAGTAGGGAATTAGCACTGGATGTTGTTTTACGTAATGCTATCTTCACATTAGTTAACACAAAAACATTAAAGGAAATACCAAATTATAGAGAAGATAGTAGGGAATTTTCACGGTATGCTGTATAATATAAAGTTATCTTCACTTCTGTTAATACAAAAACGATTGAGGAAATACAGAATTATAGAGAACATAGAAGGGAATTAGCTCGGATGCTGTACTACATAATGTTACCTTCACCTTTGTTACTCAGTTACACAGATGATGGCCCATTTGATCATTCAGTTTTCTCCTCCCTCATCTCTGTTGCCTTATCACTCAATCAATCATCTTCCCTGTGATAATAATTGTACTCCTGGGTTTATCTATACCCCTGGACTCTCGCCTTGGGAAGAGATATAGCTGCCTTGGACTATACTGTAACATACATGGGTGTGTACAAACTGCCATGGTTGGAGGTGGAAAAGCACATATGCTCACAGTGGACCGCCCGGCTCCGCCCCATCGCCCTGCTATGGGTGGGGGCGGGTTCAGTCCATGAGGTGCCCTCAGCGGGGCCCACAGCGGAGCAGCCGCAGGGCCCATGGCAGAGCAGCCGTGGGGCCCTTGGCAGAGCAGCCGCGAGGCACGCGCCCCCGTCAGGGTGCCCTCGGTGACCCGTTTGGCTCTGTCCTGTTGCCTTGATGCCAGAGGTCCTTTCTTCTTCTCCCACCTCCTCTTGATCTCCAGCATTACCGTTCCCCACCCCTTGCAGCTGGGCACCGGATGAACTTACAATGCTTGGTAGAAGGGCTTGAAATCTCCCTGGCCCATTCTCACTGTGTTAGTTCAGGGTATGAACTGAGTCTAAAGATTAGTTCTAGAATAAGTTGGAGGATTTTTCTCGAGTCTGCTGTATGGAGTATGTTGTTGTTTTTCAGACTCCCAATCTGCTGTTTTTCATCTAATCCGTCGCTATGGGTTCATGCAAGGTTCATATGTGCTAGCTGTAAGGAGACCTTCTTGGTGCTCACATTAATAGTATGGGGTGAGTCCTGAAGTCCATGGGTTCGTCCCGTTGTTGCCAGGAACAGGAGGTACTTGCCCAAGCCGCCGATACTCAAGGTGCTCCCAGAGAGAGTTTAGGGCAGGAGCTGAGTTCCAGCAACCCAGCTCATGCCTCCTGCCTAATGTTGGAGTGAGAAGGGCACGGAACCACGTAATCCACCTCCATCTGCATCTCCCTCCAGTTGTGGCGCTGGAGCTCCCATCCGCTCCTCAGCTAGCCGCTCACCCAGCAGAGAGGAATGGGGCCACCACCTCAGGCAGGTGCGTGGTGGGCTGTGTACTAGTTGCATTGATTCTCTCCAGGCGCTGATTAGGAAGGTTGCCGCAGGGTCGGGACTCTGCCCCAGTGGCTGTCTTAACTTCTCATCCTCACACTGGGTTTGACAACTGCTCCCAACCGCCATTGCCTCTTTTCCTCGCTGCGCCCTCCCCTCTGCAGCCCTGGACCAGCTCTCAGAACTCTGCTCTCCCCCGGCTGAGTCGGGAGGCTTCCGTGAGCATGGGTCTCCGAAGCTGAAGCTGCGAACGCTGGAACTAGGGCATGGGCCAATGATGTGCTTGGAGTGGCGACCTCCTCCCTCTCCATCTCCTCTCCCTCTGTCTGCGCCATTGCAGATCTCTGATCCCCTCCTCCAGAGGAGGTTTTACTTAGTCTTTCCAGGGGTTTCAGTTCCCATTTCAGATCCTTCCCGAGTTCAGGATACCCACCTCTTTCCTTTCTGTCCTTCACATGTTGCTATATTCCTACATTCCTTTGTCTGAGTGGCATTCCTCTGGGAGGTTCTCTCTGCTACCTACCCAGTCGCCATCTTGAAGTCCTCCGGACTACTGCTTTTCATCTAATTTGTTGCTGTGGGTTCATGCAAGGTTCATATATGCAAACAGTGTGGAGACACTCTTGTTGCTTGCATTAGTAGTTTGGGGTGAGTCCTGAAGCCTGTGGATTCATCCCGTTGCTATCAGGAACAGGTGGTGATTGCGCAGGCCGCCGAGGCTCATGGTGCTCACAGAGGGCGTTCAGGGTGGGAGCTGAGGCCCAGTAACTCAGTTCATGCTTCCTGCTTGATGTTGGAGTGAGAAGAGCATGGGACCATGTGATCCACCTCCATCTGCAGCTCTCTCTTACTGTTGTGCCCCAGTTCCCATTTGTTCATTGGCTGGATCCCTGGGAGTTGCTGTGGCTCTGGGGTCGCTGCCGATGCACCCCACCGCTCCCCACTGGCAGCCGCCCACACACAGTGGAGAGGCAGGAGGCCACAGCCTCGAGGCAGGCATAGAGCTGGGTGTGGTGGGCTGTGTACTGGCTGCTCTGGCTCCACCTTGCCTCTAGGTGCTGATTAGGAAGGTTGCTGCAGGGTGGGGACTCCTGGCTGTTGCAACCTCTCATCCTCACACTGGATTTGACAACAGTTCCCAACCACCATTGCCTCTTTTCCTGGCTGTGCCCTCTCCTCTCCAGACCTGGACCAGCTCTTGGAACTCTGCTGTCCCCTGGCCGAGTTGGGAGGCTTCCATGAGCGTGGGTCTCCGAAGCTGAAGCTGCGATTACTGGAATGAGGGCTTGGGCCAAGAGTGTGTTTGAAGCTGTGGCTTCCTCTTTCTCCGTCTCTTCTCCCTCCGACTGTGCCATGGCGGCCCTCCGATCCTTTCCTCCAGGAGAGGTTTTGCTTGGTCTTTCCAAGGGCTTCAGCTCACATTTCAGATCCTTCCTGGGTTCAGGGTACACACCTCTCTCCTTTCTGTCCTCATATTGCTATATTCCATTGTCTGGGTGGCAGTCCTCTGGGAGGTTCCCTCTCTGCTGTCTACCCAGTCGCCATCTTCCCAGAAGTCAGCCTATTTATTTTTTATTTTTCATTTTGAGACAGGATCTTGCTAAGTTGCCTTGGCAGAACTGAAATCTGTGATCCTCTTGCCTCAGCTTTCCCCAGTGCTAGGATTACAGTTGTTCATCATCATGCTTGGCTTAATTTCCACATTTTAAAAATTCACAGTCCATTAAAGATATATATTGGCCAGGCATGGTGGCACACACCTATAATCTCAGCTATATAGGAGCCTGAGGTAAGTGGATCTCAGTTCAAACCCAGCCGGGGCTACTTAGTGACTTTGTAAGATCCTTTCTCAGGAAAGAATATTTTAAAAAGGGCAGTAGGTATAGCTCATTGTGAAGACCCTGGTTCAGTTCTCAGTAAAACACACACACAATATTGAATTGAAAGTATCAGTCTCATTGCACGCGACACTTGAAAATGATATCTGAAAATGTAGATTTTAGCTTAGTGGAGCAATCTGTATTAGAGATAAATATTTGGGAATTGTTGGTATTTTGCAATAAATCCATTAGTTTGAATTAAAATACCAATAGAGGATAAAAAAGGTTGAAAGCTGTAGCTGGAGAATTCCAATGTGTAGAAATGGACAGAGGAGGAGTTGATAGTTATGGTCACAATTACAAGGAAATGTAGACTCTTATGTCAGTGTTGGAAGGTCATAGTAGTTTCAAGAAGGAATGATTGCATAATAGAAATGAATGATACTGCATTAAGGATTAAGAAAAAGAGCTCAATGGATTTGAAAACTAGAGCAGTTTCATTTAATGTGAAGGCAGCATTGCGTTACAGTAGTTGATGTGTATTTGGAAAGTGAAGAAGTCAAATGAGCGAAGTCAAATGGGGAAAGTGCTGGGTATTCATGCAGGAATTTTGTCATGCAAAGAAGGGTTGAGAGTAGTTTTAAAAAAGAGTAAATTTAGCCAGGTGTGCTGGTGCATACCTGTAATCCCAGAACTCTGGGAGCTGAGACGGGAGGATTGCAAGTTTAAAGCCAGCTTCAGCAATGTAGCAACTTAGGTCCTGTCTCAAATACAAAACAAAACAAAAAGAACTGTGAATGCAGCTCAGTGTGAAGGCCCTACGTTCCATCCCCAGTACCAAAAAGCCAGAACTGCAAAACAAAACTTAGAGAGTTTGAAGATAGTACTGCGTACTACAGGGTTTCATTTGCTCATTCTTTCAGCCATTGTGCTAGGCACTTGAGGAATAATGGAGAGAAAAAAATCCTTGCCCCTTTGGAAAAGGAGAGGGTAGGTGTTAAGCAAAGAAGAATGACACAAATAAATGTAAAATAACAGCCTAGAAATAATACAGCTGGGTATATACTATAAAGGGGAGTGCATGTTATGAGATGTTGCCTGTACAAGTCAAAGAAGCCTTCCCTGATGAAATGAAGATTGAGCCAAGACATGGAAGACAAAGGGTTAACCAAGTGAGACAGATAGAAAACTGTCCTAGGTGGAGGAAATGGTACACAAAGGTCTTATGGTGAAAGAAGAGCTGACAGAAGGCAGAGATGGTTGGTGTGCTAGGAGGAAAGACAGACATGGATCAAGATGAAGCAGAAGAGGTAGAAAGGGCCCAACGATAAGGCCTTGTCAGCCAATTAAGTATAAAGTTAGAAATAAGGCTGGTGGAAGAGTAGAAGAGTATAAACTGAAAGTGCTGGGTTTGTAATTAGATTCTCTTCAGTTCATTTGCTACTACTGAAAACTTTGGCAAGTCTCTTTTCTATTAGCCCATAATTTAAAATGGAGGTTTTAATATCTGTTCAGTGTATCTCATAGAGTTGATGAGAATTAAACTAAATGAGACCATGCAGGGTAATTCCTTTGAAAGTTGTAATTTTTATTCTTGGATGGCCCTTTTTTTCCTTTGTTTGTGGAGACTTAAGTATTTTGCAACTTGCAAAGAGGATATCATCAGTTCCACAAACATTTAATAAGCATTTGACTATGGGTGCAGCAAAAATATATAAGAAATAGGTCTTACCCAGAGGAAATTGAGATCCTAGAAGAGGAGATAGTTGTGCACACAACTAAGCATGATACAATTTGATAATTTCTAAAACAGAGGTGTAAATATAATAGATTATAGTAACTCCATGTGAGGGACAGGAAAGACGTGGAATCAAGTTTTTCTTTGTGGTGTTATAAGTTGGAATAGAAAATACACACTAGCAGATTCTGGGGAAATGATTTTTATTTTGGACACGTTGAATTCTTGGGCTTGGAAGTAGGACTTGGAAGATCAGGATTAGAGGTTGAGACTTGGCATGTTCTTTGTGGATCTTGTGTGCAGAGGAATGGTGGCAGGGTAAACTGCGGCTGATCATCATCGTACACTTTGTTTAATTGACTACGAGGTACCCCGGATTACAAGATACATCATTATTTTATGCATTGTTAAGAGCCCAATCTGGGCAGTTTAGTGAGACCCTATCTCAAAGTAAACAAACAAAAAGAGGCTGGGGATTTAGCTCAGTGTAGCAGCTCTGGGTTTAATCCCTAATGCCCCGAATAAAAACAGCAGAATAACAAAAGAAAATGTTTAAGAGGAGGATGGCTTTATGCACTAATGGGTGGGAATCAATGTCTTACTACAGCTGTGCTGCTTGCTTAGGCTGTATGGATGGGCAGCATTGAAATAGGTGTTTTATAAACCAGCTCTAGTTTATTAGTATTCATAATCGAAATTTTCTTTGTTCTTGGAAGGTAGTAGAAAATTCATGAATTTGTATTTAAAAGAACTCTTTTTGAGGTAGTGACTACAATTTTATTTACATGTAAGTCTTTTAGAACCCTTTTCTGGGGTAATATAATGCCTGTGGCTGTCTCACTGCATATAATGAAGGGGAAATTGACAGCAATATAAAAGTACCCTGCAGTTTTAAAAAATACACAATGCATTAGTGGGTGTAATTATTTTGAAAAGTTTAGCATCTAGAAACTATTAAGAAATTCTGATTTGAGATGTAAAATACACCTGAGAATTAATCAGACTTCCACTGAGATGTGGGCTCTTTTCATGTGAATTGAGAAAGGTACCCAGGTGTGGTGGCACATGCCTGTAATTCCTGCACTGTGAGTTTGAGGCCAGCCTGGGCTACACAGACAGACCCTGTCTCAAAATAAATATATAGATAAATATAGTAACGTAGTTACATGGTCATGTGGTATCCACCCTATGGTGCAGTACCCCCTCTCACATTGATCCGCTGAATACAAAGCAGGCCTACATTTAGTAGCGTTTCTTGGCTTCCCATCACCGATCCCAGCCATTGTACATAGTGAGGCCCAGTCCCTGTGGGCTGGTCATGCTCTTTGAATCAGTGCCTTGACAGCCTGCTTTTGCTGATCTCAGACAGATCCAGTCTGGTTTTGTTGCCACCAGTCAATCCAGTTGAGCAGGGACACCAGCCCGATCGTCTATGGGACACTATTGGCTGTGTCAGTACTGTGTTCAGTGTGTACCCAACCATGTGATTGTCGGTGTACACAGGCACACATGTGTGCCCAGGAGACAAGACTGTTAGGGTGGCTTATTCTGGAGCCAAATGGGCGCACTGTGGACACGCCTCTACTGCAGCCTTCAACTCAGCAAGAGTCAGGCCCAGGTGCCATTGCTGCACTGCTGCTTGCATGGAATGGGGTCCTATGTGTCCTAAATTCTTACAGAGCCAAACACCACTGCAGAAGGTGGCCCTTGGAGACTGATGCCTTTGTCAAGGCTTCTCCTAAGTCATTCCCTGGTTAGAGGAGTGGCTTATGTCCTATAACATGGTACACTATATGGTTAGTTGTTTAGTGGTGCTCCCATAAGTCTCGCTATAAGTCAGCGCCCACAAGGGTCAGTGCCTAGCTGCCAACCTGGGGCTGCCCAAGGCGGCAGCAAAGCATTGGCCCCCTAAAGATGGCTCAACTCTCTGCAAATGTGGGGGAACTTCTTCACTGCCTGCAACTCTGCCTGTTGGGTTGACCTGCTTGTTCGGGTCTCAGACCAGATGATTTCTGGGCTGGACAGCAACTGCCATCCATTGTGGGGCTGTGCCATAGCTAGATGTTCAGTATACCAGGTGTCAGTCAGATGCCTCTCTTTCCCTCTGTGTAGGGGCTAGGTGTCATGACCTACAGTTAATCATCCTGTGCTGTATATGTCACTGGTCCCAAAACTGTTGCCAGTTTGTCTGCCAATGAGTTGGCTGAAAAGTTGGACGTACTGCTGCTGCCAGTACATCCCCCAACGTGTGAGGGTGGGGTCCTGGGCTACTCTGCTCCTGGGAGGAGATGTCCATGTGCGGACCCAGCCCTCTATCTGGTATTCAGTGTATTTCCACTGTCTGCTGCCCTGTGATCCCCTCACAGGTGTGCAGAGCAACATAGACTGCTGCTGTTTCTTGATCAGGGAAAACTGGTTTTGGCTCCTTTCCATAACTACGAACAGAATCCTATAGGGTGCTTCTGCTTCCCTTGCTTTTGCTGTAGGCCCCAACCAAACCAACATCATCTGCACTCACTGGAGGGTAAACAGCAGGGTGGGGCCAATGACTCAGAGGGCTTGCGCCAGTGCTACTGCCCTCTTCAGGTCCTGAGAGGCAGCCTCCACTGCATCTGCCCAGTCTTATGTTGCATCCTTTTGGGTTGTCTGGTACAGAGGGCACAGCAGGGTAGCTCGGCATGGTGTGAACTAGCCCAGTAGGCCCACATATGCCTACAACTGACCTATCGTCATGGGTCTGGGGCTGCCTGGATTTTATCAATAATGGCGTTGGGAATTACTTTTGTCTTACCTGGCCAGGTAACACACAAGAATGTGACAGCCAAGCCAGGTCCCCAGCTGTTAACTCCCTACTGCCAGGCCAGCAAAGCTTCCTTCGGACTGTGTGGCAGCTTCCAAATCTGTAAGGCAGTCAGAGGTTAACATAATACCATCAATATATAGAATAGTGACACAGAGTGTGGCTTGGCCCAGGTGGCGAAGTCCTGGGCCAAAGCCATGACACAAAGATTGGCTTTGCAAATAGCCTTTGGCAACACCTGGAAGTTCCATTGCCTGCCCTCTCAGGTGAAGGCAAATTGGTCCTGACTGTCAGGCCTGATAGCAGTGATGAAAAAAGGAATAAGCCAAATCCACAACATAATGGTATCTACCCACCATCAGGGCGAGATGATCCATCAATTCTGCAGTATTAGGTGCCACTGCATGCAATGGAGGGGTCACTTTATTCAGTTCCTGGTAATCCACAGTCATTTGCCACGTGCCATCTGGTACAAGCCATACCAGAGGTGAATGGGCTATGTGCAGGGCATATCACCCTGTAGTGGACTGACAACTAGTGATCAAGTTGTAACACCCAGCCGAACTGAATCAGTGTGGTGCTAGGTGTGGAAGGCCCACCTGACGATTGTTACCAACAATGTAAAAAGGAGAACTGGAGAGGAAGAGGCGGTGCTGTTGGTTCTCCTGGAGGAGCTTGTCGTGCTGGCTTTCCTGATATGAACTTGGCTGTTCTCATTGCTGGAGGAGCTCAAGACCTTGTTGTCCCTGAGGATGGCGGGGGTTCACTTTGGGGTAGGGCTGGTCCTTACTTTGAGCATTGCTTCCTGGCTCTGGAGGGGAAGATGGTGTACTGTTGAATTTCCTGGAGAAGCTTGTTGCTCTGGCTTTCCTGATATGAGCTCAGCTGTTCTCGTCCTCAGAGGAGCTCGGGTCCTCGCTGTCACTGAGGATAGCCGTGGTACCTTGCAGGGGAGCTCTGGTGCTTACTTTGTGCATCACTTCCTGGCTCCTGTGCAGATCCCTCAGTCTGCTGCACAGATCCTTCATACTTCACTTCTAGCTTCCACCTCTGCCCTTTGGGTCTTCCCAGCACAGATCTGTGAAATAGACCTGCATGAGCCATTGCTGTGGTTTTGTGGAGGGCGTTGCCGTGGCTCTAGGTCTTTAGCTGGACTCATGTAGGACATTGCCATGGGATCCAGGGCCTAAGCTAGGTTCTCGGGTCATTAGTGTGTGGGCAGATTTTCTGCACTCTTTTTGTACTTGACTCTTTGGGTGACTGCTATAAAATAGCCCCATAACTTACATGTCCTGTATTAAATTGTTTCCCTTGTAAAAAGTGTTTTTTTTTCTCATCTCTTTTTGAGACAGGGTCTCACTGTGTAGTTCAGACTGGCCTTAAGCTCACTTTGTAGCCTAGGCTGGTCTCAAACTCGCAACAATCCTCCTGCCTCAGCCTCCCAAGTGCTGGGATTACAGGCATGTGCCACCACGCCTGGCAAAATTGTTTCCCTTGTAAGCCCTGACTATAACACACCCTCACCTCTTCCAATTTCAAGTGGTTTGCCCTATTTCCTCATGGCTCCCAGGTAGCTGCTACCCATGTAGCCTGGGGGAGAGTCAGTGGTCCACATGGGGTAGGTGTCCCTGGACTATAGTTTTTATCACATGGATTCTCAGGCCGAATTCTCTGTGTGGTGTTGAGTCAAGTACAAATCAGTATGTCCACCCCTGGTATGTGTGCAGCACCTGTGGAAGCAGATGCTGTCAGGGTTCAGAGCTAAGTGCCTGATACCCAATGTCGCTGGACTCTTTGGGCGGTAACATATAGTGGCCTCTGTACCCTTCTGTACATGCAGTAAGTCCTGTGAAACGGTCAGCGTTGCTACATGTTAGCACTGATTCAGCTCTTGTGTCCACAAACATTAGTGCACACTAGACGTTCTTTCACAACCAGTAAATAGTTCCACATGTGGTCTCTGGTCTCCTGGCCACATGAGACCCATTAACTGGGTAACTCAAGCTAATTCCTCATCTAGATAAAAAGATGCCAGTGTCACGTCTTGCTGCTTCACTTGGGCAGCTTCACCTTCTGGCCCATTGGCCAGTATTGCTGCTGGTGGTGGTGGGGTACCACTGCTGCCATAGCGTCAGTAACATGTCTAAGTACTGCCCGTCTATCTTCTCTGCAGCTAAGCTGGCAGCCAGTAGGTCTGTCTAAACCTGGACAGACTGACCTGTGGTCCCATAGCCTGTCCATGGAGGGTTAGTCCTGGCCACCTGCTTTTTCTCTTTTGGCAGCACAGTTTTTAAGGTCTCACCTTACCTTGGTGCTTTACTTACACATCCCCAGCTGGGCGTTGTGGATCAGGGGATCTGTGAAGGGCATTGGTAAAGCTGCCACAGTTCTGAAATGTGCCAGCTGGCCCCTTTAGGAAGATTAAGTCCTTCGTGCATGCAGTAAGCAGCCCCACATCAGGACGACATTTGTCACATGTCCATTTCTCATAGCACAGATACTAAGTAAGTCTAGGTAGGTTGTCCATTTCATAACTTGCTCTGGCAAGTCACCTGGATTCTCCCAAAGCAGGGGGCGGCTGCCATTAACCAGTTTTTTCATGTCTGATTACCTGCCCTTGGGGCTGTCCTTTGCACATCCTGCAGAATCCATTACAGAGGGGCTATGGCTGTGTTGGCTGTTTGGGACATCTCTTGTGGGCTTCACTACGTATTATCAGCCCTTTCATTCTATAGCTGTAGCAGCCATGTGGGCACTGTTTCACCCACCTCTTGTTTCACTTGTTTTGCCAGCTCCCTTAACTCCATGGATGTGTAGGTCAAATACATTGTGAGCTGGATAGAGATGGGTGGTGCCCCTGGGCCCCTTTCTTGGGCTAGGGGCTTCCCTACCTCCACCTTCTGGCAAATCATAGGTCTTGCTTGCAAAGCCAGGGGAGTGTCTTAGGGGTGGGGACTTATGTTTTGGGAGAAGGCAGTCCTTCTATGCCCCACAACATGAGTTCTGTGGCAGCCAGCCATTGTTCCAGGTCCTCTTTGGTCTGTTGCAGCTGGCTTACTTGCTGGAGGAGGTCATCTACCTCTTACCTCACGTGTGGAAAACAGTGAGAAACAACCAAGCCTCCTGCCCTGCTGACTCAAGGTGGTGGGGAGAGATTTGCGTATCTGTCCCTTTTAAGGCCTTTAACATGTCCTTGGGTATCAGATGGACTTTTGTCGGGGGGCCTTGCAAGCTGCTAAACAGGCAGCTACGGGTAACCAGCATGACCTGGACAAAGCAGTCAATAACCACCTGGGGCTCTCCCTCACTGGCAGGCACTGTTTCCACAGATGCCCGGGGGACACTCACTCCATCCTACTGGTTACACCACTTCTTGGGGCTGGAGGGGTGTTTTCTCTGGTGAGGTGCCCAGAGCAAAGAAAGCACAGGGAGCTGGCATCAGCAACAAGAGCAAGCATTTTGTTGTTCATCCTGTATGTAGTGGCCATTGTCAAACATACATTCTGTGTACTGTCATAACTGTGTAGTGCCTGTGTGATTGTCTGTGCTAAGTCATGCTTATGTAAGTGTATCCAGTGGTGCTCCGGTGCTAAAAAGTGGGTCATGTCCTCACGGACCCTCAAACATCCTGGCTCTGGAGCACTCTGCTGTGGCTCCCCACAGCCTAATATTCCTTACTGTTTACAGCTGAGGCACAGGTCAGCATCAGACAGCATATATTAAAGTGGTGCCTGTATTGTATATACCATTTTGTGTTGTGTAGAAAGATGAGCATACCTGGTCCATCCCACAACTCGTTTGCACACTAACAAGGTAAGTAGACAGAGGGTATAACTGAGGTATAGAACAGACTATGATAAGTAATAAAGGTAAAACTAAAATATGACAGATTTCATATGGGGCATGGTAAGGGAAAGCTTCTTGGTTACAATTTTTTCTCATTATAAGAACAATAGTATACGGAGATATTTTGGAAAATACATCATGAAGAGAAAAAGATTCCAGTGGTCTCTAAGTTATCTTTTACACAAAATTATATACTTTCTATACAATTTATCCTGACTTTTTGGGGGGTGGCCCTGGGATTTGAATGTAAGGTGTTCATAGCAAGCTATATTCTCAGCTTTTTTTTATTTTAAAGAGAAAAGAATGGAGACATATCATCCACAAAACAGACATAAACCAGAATAACACAAAAACAATAAAGGAAATACAAAATTATAGAGAAGATAGTAGAGAATTAATAATGGATGCTGTATTACATAATGTTATCTTTGCATTTGTTACTCATTTATACAAATAAAGGCACGTGTGATTAATCAAACAATTTTCTCCACCCTCATATCCATTGTTCTCCCACCCAATCAGTGTCTTCCTTCTGATAGTAATTGTACTTTTTGGTTTTATTCATTCCCTCGGGCTCTCACATTGGGAAGACACATGGCTGCTTCAAATTATGCTGCAACACACATGGGTGCTCTCAAATTACTATGGCGTTAGGTGGAAAAGCACCCAACCGCAATGATGATACATAGACAGGGACACAGGCACACTATGATCAGCACCCCACTGACAAGCCCTCGAGGCCCTTGGGGGTCCGTCCAGTCGGGTCTGCAGGGTTGACCCTGCATACTGCGAGGCTCCGCCCTGATGCGATGTGCCTGGGGTCCTGGTCCAGGTCCTCAGGATTTCCATGTAGCGTGCAGGGAACACCCCATCCCCCAAAAGGCTGCTGAGCTCCCTGTTAAGGCCCTTGGGGTCCCCTTGTAGGCCTTCAGTGTCTCCCTGCAGGCCACCTCTGACTCTTTGGAGGCTGTCCCTACCCAGCTAGAGGGCCAGGTCTGCACCCTATTTCCAGGTCTTTGCCTCCTCCCACCTCTCAATCTCCAGTGCTGCTGCCTCCTTCCCCTTACATAGCTGGTCATTGGGAGCACTTATGATGCTGGGCACAAGTGGCATGAGGTCTCCCCCACCTGTGCTCACTGAGGTAGTCCAAAGTGTGTACTAAGTTTAGTTATTAGTTCTAGGAGACAATTGGAGGGGTTTCATGGGTCTTTTGTATAGAGTATGTTATCATCTCTCAGTCTCCAGGACTGCTGCTTTTTGTATAATTTGTCGCTATGGGTTCATACAAGGTTCATATATGCAAGCGGTGTGAAGTCCCTCTCAATGCTCATATTAGTAGTTTAGAGTGAGTCCTGAAGCTGGAGGACTTAGCCTGTTACTGTCAGGAACACATGTTGGGTGCGAGGGGTGCCAAGTCTCAAGGTGCTCAGAGGGGGTTCAGGGTGGGAGCTGAATCCTGATACCTCAACTCATGCTTCCTGCTTGGTGTTGGAGTGAAAAGGGTGTGGAGCCATCTGGCCCACCTGCATCTGCACCTCACTCTTACTGTTGTGCTCCAGTTCCCCTTTGTTCATTGGCTGGATCCCCAGGAATTGCTGTGGCCCTAGGGTCACTGCTGCTGCTCTCTGCTGCTCTCTGCTGGTAGTTGCTCTCATGGGGGAGAGGTAGCAGGCCACAGCCTCAGGGCAGGCGCCGAGCTGGGTGTGGCAGGCTGTGTACTGGTTGCTTTGTCTCTGCCTTGCCCCAGGGTGCTGATTAGAATGGGTCACTGCAGTGTGGACATTCTGCTTTAGTGGTTGTTGTACCTTTTCATGGTCGCACTGGGTTCTACCATACCTCCCAACTGCCGCTGCTTCTTTTCTGGGCTGTGCTTTCTCTGCTCCAGCTTTGACCCAGCTCTCGGAATTCTGCTGTTCTCTGGCTAAGTTGGGTGGCTTCCACAAGCACGAGCTTCCGAAGCTGAAGCTGCGAGTCTAGGAATGAGGGAGTGGGCCGAGGGTGGGTATGAAGTGGTGACTCCCTCTTTCTCCTCCTCTTCCTCTAACTGTGCCATGGTGGCTGCCCAAGCTTTTCTTCTGAGAGGGATCTTGTTTGCTCTTTCTGAGGGCTTCAATTCTCATTTCAAATCCTTCCTGGGACCCCAGGTCCCACTTCTCACCTTCTTGTCTTTCTCATGTTGCTATATTCCAGTGTCTGGATGGTGATTCTCCTAGAGGATCTTGCTCTGCTGCTTACCTGGTTGCCATCTTCCCGGAAGTCCTCTCAGCTCTTTTAAATTTTTCTTTAGAATAAAATTTGAGACTGAACTTGATAAATTTCTAAATTGCCCAAGGTGGGCTTGAACTTGTGAGTACTGGCATTATAGCTGTGTACCACCATGCCTGGCTTGATTTATCTTTCTTAGTGGAATATTAATACGTACAGTACAGTTCTATAAAATCTATGAAACATTCAGTACAAATTAGAATTTAACAGCCTTTTTGTCAAGTCTCTAGTTTTTTTGAAACTTGCAAAAGTCTTTTAGAAACCTGTGGTAAACTAAAAAATAGATTTAGGTGCTACTATAATATTTCCTTTAAAAAACATTTTTTTTTCCAATACTGGAGATTGAACATAGGTAGGGTCTTCACACTGAACTACAGTCCCAGCCTTTTTTTTGTTTTTAAATTTTGGGACAGGGCCTTGCTATGTTACTAAATTGCTGAAGCTCTTGGCTTCAACTTGTGATTCTTCTGCCTCAGTCTCCCAGAGTGCTGGGATTATAGATTCATTTGAAATTGAAAATCTATATAATCTATAGATTATATCTTCATTTGAAATTATAGTAGTAGTTTATGAGCTTTATGAAAAAGCCGAACAAAATACACAAAGGATTGTGTTAATTGCTGCGTCAGTAATTCCAGTCTGCTCACTGTTAAGAGATTCCTGTAATGAAGTAAACTACAATACATAACTGCAATAAAAAGTAAGGTGCTGATACTTGATGTTTCAGGGTTGGTCAGCAGTATGTTTGTGTGTGTGTCTGTGTGTTTTTTTTTTGTATGTGTGTTGGGGGGACTGGAACTTAAGACCTGGTGAGCTGCTGAGCTGTATCCCCAGCCCAGCATTAACTGTTGATGGAATGCTCCCGCTATTTCTCGTAGAACTCAATGTAGAGTTATTTACATCCTCAGTTCTAGTTTCAGAGGGTAACAGGTGTTTCTTATTCTGATCTTCTGTTTCAGTAATGTCCAAAAACTTGCCTTCTAACTTTTCTTTGAGATCTGGTTCTGTATCTTTTTGTTCCAAGCAGAGAAAGGAACTAAACTGCTAAGCTATTAACACTCCCTACCCCAACACACACTTTAGTGACTTGAAATTCCAGCTTGTCAGCTGGTTTGAGGTATCCCAAACAGGAGCACAGAATCTTTCCACAGACTAAATAGTCCCCAATAGACACTTGACTTATGTGTGTATGTGTCAGCAATTTAATACTGTCTGGACTTACAAGTAGGATATTTAGTAAATTTTCTTTTCTCTCCTCACCTCTTGGAGATTGAACCTAGATCTTTCCTTCACTCTGAGCTATATCCCCAGCATTTTTAATTTTTCATTTTTGAGAGAGATCTTGCTAAGTTGCTCAGATTGGGCTCAAAGTTGAGACCTTTCTGCCTCGGCTTGGGTTACAGATGTGCACCATCATACCTGATTAGTAAATTTTAGTCAACTCCAAGAAATATGCTGGGTTCTCATCAGTAGCCCTAGCTACTCAGGAAGCTGAGAAAGAAGGATTGCTGATCCAGCAGTTTGGGGTCTGCCTGGTAACATAGTGAGACTCCCTTTTCAAACATTTTTTTGATTTTTTTTTTTTTTAGGCAGGGTCTTACTATTTAATTCAAGCTGGTCCTGAACTACACAGTACTGAAATTAAAGGTGTGTGCTGACACACCCAGCTCCCTTTTTTATTTTTTAATTTTATTTACTTATTTGGTTTTCAAAAAATTTACTCATTTTTAAAATTTTATTTACTTATTTGGTCTTGCTATATATTTCAGGCTGGCCTTCAAGTCACTGTGTATCCCAGGCTGACACTGAACTTACAGTGATCTTTCTGCTTCAGCCTCCTGAGTGCTGAGATTACAAGCGTGTGCCAACATGTCCAGCTACTGTTTTAATTTGAAACAGTGTCTTGCTGAGTCTTGGAATGGCCTAGGCTAGGCTTTGAATTTGCAGTCCTACTGCCTCAGCTTCCTAGAGTGCTGGGATTACAGCAGATACCACTACAGGTGGCTGAAACCCTACCTCTTAAATTTTTTAAAAAATGTAGCGTAGTGTGGTAGTGCATGCTTATAATCTTAGTTTATTCAGGCAGCTGAGGTAGGAGGATCCTAGGTTTGAGGACAGTGTGGGCAATTCAGCAAAATCTGTCTTAAAATAAAATTAAAGGATTGGAGATGTAGTTTATCACCTTCTAGGTTTAGTCCCCAGTCTATATCCCTCCTCCCAAGCAGTAGTTAATGATTTATGTACAAGGTGAGAGATATTAAATATACAGCTTTTAGGTATTAAAGTTAAAACATTAAGTTGAGTGAAATGGATAATATCCTAATTTTCTTCACACTTTACTATGGTGTATAAGACTCAGCTGCCTAATTTAGGTAGTAGGTAGACAGATGGATACTGACCTTGTTGTCCATGTATAATGTAACTTGAATTATTTCTGATAAATAGTAAGCATAGAAATCCGATTGTATATTAATGTAAACAGTATTTTAACTGAGGTATATTTATTTAGAAAACATTTAAAAAGATATTTGAGCATTTGTACATGCTCAGTTATAACCTGGACTGTGTTTACTTTAGAGCTGGTCATTGACTTTGTTAGTTGAGGTTTGACATACTTGTTTTTACTTTTGGTTGGAGAAGGCCTTAATAGGTAGTAAGTTTTGTTGGTTCTTGCATAAATTATTACTATTCTTACTGGCTTTGCTGGATTTAATTGTGCTTATACAGATTTCATCTTTATTCCCAGAAGTATAAAATAAAATCTGGCTTGCTTCCATAAATTATTGCTGAATATGGAAAACTTATTATTACCATTATTATTTTGAGACAGGATCTCACTGTGTAGTTCAGGCTGGTGTGAAACTCACTATGTAGCCAAGGCTGGCCTTGAATTAGTGGCAATCCTCCTGCCTCACCCTCCTTCAGTGCTGGGATTACAGGCATGGACCACTAATTACACCTGGCAAAGAAAACTCTTTCTTACTTAGACAGTTACTGGACACATGACTTTTTAGACAAGCATTGTTATGAGAATTAATACACAGTAGATGACAGTGTAAATTTATATGACTACTTGGCGTGCAATTTGGCAATACCTAGTAAAGGTGAGGATGTGAATACCCCATTACCTAGTAACCCAGATTCTTGCGCTTCTGCCCAAGGAGATGTTCAGAAGTCTATTTGCTGCAGCAGTGTTTGCAATGGCAAAATTTTGGAAGGATCTAAAAGTCCCATGGTAGAAATGAACTGTTGCTACATACATAAAGTAAAGCTGCATTTCCCAATAATAAATCTCAAACCCAAATGGATAGAAAAGCAAGTTGAAGACAGATTTGGTGTATCATATCTGTAATCTCTAGAAATGTAAAATATATGTAGTAGTGTACTATATATATTGTCTGCAGATACAAATATGTAGTGTAAAAATAACTTGGATGGGAGTGCTGTACTTCAATTTCTGGATAATGGATGGAGGGAAGAGATGGGACTAAGTAGGGATTTCAGTTGTTATTAAACTTTGGAAAAAAAGACCTGAAGCAAATATGTCAAAATGTTCAGAGCAAGGAATGTAGCTCAGCAGTACAAGTGCATGCCTGGTGAGCCCAAGGTCCTGAGTTCAGGTCTTGGTACCAAAGAAACAAAAACCAACCCATATCCTATGATCATTTTAGCTGGGTGTGGTGGCACACGCCTGTAATCTCAGCACACAGGAGCCTGAGGATTGCCCTGAGTTTGAGGCCAGTCTAAACTACATAGTGAGACCCTGTCCCTCCCACACACAAAAAAAATAAAGTTGACCTGATGGGATTAGCTCTTAGATGCATTATTTCTTTACAGTGTATTTTAAATATTTAATGACATTTCTTTAGAAAAATAAATGTATGGGCTGGGAATATAGCTCTGCAGCACAGTGCCTGCCTGGCAAGGTTGAGGTTCTGAGTTCAGTTCCCAGTATCCCCCCCAAAAAAAAGGAAGGAAAGAAAGTTTAATGTACAATTCATGACACAGAATAAACAGAAAGTGCACATTGTTCTGGAGTTTAGAGAAAATTTTTCTAAGAACTAGGGCTTAACCTACTTAGGTGATGTTCAAGGCTTTTTAGATGAGATTTAGTTCAGTGTGGGCACAGGTTAAAATACACAAAGAATTAGTGTCTGTTTGCGAAATGTGGGCCCAAGGCTTCAAAGTAGACATTTTCTGTTTTTTTCTGTCTCCTTATGCATTTTTTTTTGGTCGTTTTGAGACAGGGTCTTGCTATGCAGTTCAGGCTGGCCTTGAGCTCTCTTTGTAGCCAGACTGGTGTCAAACTGGAAAGGATCCTCCAAAGTGCTGGGATTACAGACATGCACCACCACACCCAGCTTTATGCATATTCTTTATCCATTGCCATTCTGGAAGGAGTCACTGCATGTTTTGTGATTATCCTTGAAAGACCCTGAGACTATTTATTTGATTGCTTTTTTTTCTTTTTGTCCTACTTGGGATAAAACTGAGGGCTTCATGCATTTGAAGTGGATGTTCTACTAGTGACTGAACTATATCCCTAGCTCAACAAAGTAATTTTTTTGTAGCCTTTAGTTTAAGTGAGGAAGACTTTCTGTTTTCATACAATACTGAAATGAATTGGTCTTCAAATTACCCATTTGTAAGACAATGCAATGAAATGAAAATGAGAAAATATAAATAATTATTAAAAAGCTAAAGGTGTAAAAGAATTAGGATTGGAAAAGTTATAGAGGACTAATCAAGGAGTCATTTTCTTTGATTCTCATTTTTTAAAATTAGTTTTATTGGAGCTGGACATGGTGACGCACGCTTGTAATCCCCACACTCGGGAGGCTGAGGCAGGAGGATCATTGTGAGTTCCAGGCCAGCGTGAGCCACAAAGTGAGCTCAAGGCCAGCCTCATCTGCGTAGCGAGACCCTGTCTCAAAGACCCCCCCCCCAAAAAAAAGAAGGGATGGGCCAGGGTAAGAATGCATGCTTATGAGTCATGCTGCAGTGATCCCTCCTTTTCAACCAGGCCTCAGAGACTTTTAGGTCTACCCAAAGCTGCTATAAGAGTAACAGAGAACTACAAACTGGTGGGTTGAACAACAGTTTTTTGTCTCTAAGTTCTGGAGGATCAAAGTCCAAGATCAAGATGTCTTCAGAGGTGGTCCATTTTTAGGGCTGTTAGAACTTATTTCATGCATTTGCCTGGCTTCTACTGGTTTACTGGCATTTTGGGTGTTCTTTAAGAGTAGAGAGGTCTCCATGATCTCTGTCATTATCTTCACAAGGTAGTGGTCTCATGCCAGGAGTGGTGCATGCTGGTAATTCTAGCACTGTGGGAGGCTGAGGCAGGAGGACCACAAGGTCAAGTGAGCCTGGGAAATTTAGCCACTTAGCAAGACCCTGTCCTAAAAGGGGTGTGAGGGGGTGGCACAGCATAAAGGCCCTGGGTTCAGTACTCAGTACTAAGGAAAAAACATGAACAAAAGAAGATAGAAGGGGAAGAGGGGACCTGGGACAAGATACACCCTGTAATATGCCCCTAGTGACCTGCCTCCTCCAAGCCAGCCCCACCTCTTAATACCTTGTTCAGCTATGAACTCATTAGGAGATTAATTGCTACTTGGTTACACCCTCAACGTGGTGACTCTGAGGGTACTTAAAAGCGGGGAGAAAGAGCATTTTTCTGTGACAACAAAGTTGCCCTTCTCCTCTGATGACTATGGAATCAAACGCGGTCTGGGATGTTAGTAGTACATGGTCTGGTGCAGCCATTCATTTGTTAGCCCTGAGATCCGTGGGTGCAGAAAGAGTACCCTTATTTCCCTGTGTTGTGTGACACCTTGCCTGACAGTGGGTACTGTGATGGATTAACCGATGATCAACCCCCAGCTGAACTGAGACAGCGTGGTGCTGGGTGTGGAGGGCCCACCTGAAGATTGTTGCTAGCAGTATAAAAGGAGAACTGGAAGGGAAGAGGGTGCTGTTGGGTCTCCTGGAGAAGCTTGTCGCGCTGGCTTTCCTGATATAAACTCAGCTATTCTCATTATCAGAGGAGCTCGGGACATCACTGTCACTGAGGATAGCTGCGGTACTTTTTGGAGGAGCTCTGGTCCTTATGTTGAGTGTCGCTTCCTGGCTCCAGTGCAGATCCTCAGCCTGCTTCACAAATTCTTCATACCGCTGGTACAGACTTTCTGGCTTCCACTACTGACATTTGGGCCTTCCCAGTGCAGATACTCAATACAGACTTGCATGAGACATTGTTATGAGTGCTAGGCCTCCAGATGGACTCATGGGGGGCATTGTCATGGGCTCTAGGTCTTCAGCTGGACACTGTGCAGGTTGTTGCTGTGGGATCTAAGTCCTCAGCTGTATTCTTTGTGTCTTTGGTGTGTGGACAGATTTCCTGTACTTTTGCATTTGACTCTGGGTGAATAGTATAAAGTAATCCTGTAAATTATGTGTCCTATATTAAATCTTTTCCCTTGTAAACCATGATTACAATACTCTATGAATAGTGAAGGAATGAATCTGTTTTAAAATTTTTTTGTCTTTTTTAAGACAAGGTCTCACTATGCAGTTGAGGCTGGCTTTGAGCTCACTTTGTAGCCTAAATTGGTCTTGAACTTGCACTGATCCTCCTGCCTTAGCCTCCTGAGTGCTGGGATTACAGGTGTGCGCCACCACGCCTGGTTCAGTATGGACCTAAAGTGTAAAAACATCTTTGTACTGGAGATTGCTAATGCTTATCTCTGTGCACTGACTTCAGAAACTCTTGATGCTTCAAATTTTATTTTCTCATATCTTTTTCACCATCCCCACTGTGTTGGCAGAAGCTACCATCACCTCTGTTTTGGACCACTTGAACAGCTTTTCAGTGTATTGTTGTTCTTCCACTGGTGCTCCACTGAGACACGTACTCTAAGCGGAGTCAGAGGCACTTTCTAAAACTGTAATTAGACGTTTTCACCTGCCTACCCTGAGCTTCCAGGGTCTCCTCTTTATGTATCTCTCATATTCCATTCCTAAATGACAGCTAGCAGTCTACTAAGGAGAAAGTCTGTTAGGGAGTGTTTCTGCTTGCTGTCACTCTCCCTGCAAAGCTGAACAACCAGAGAAGGAAAACATTAGTAGAAACTCACCAGCAGCAGACAGCTCCAAAACAAGGGGACAGATAGTTTTTTAAGAACCCATAAAGGGATGTTTTCATAAAGGTCTGTACACCCTTCCACCCCTCACAGTTTCTTACAGGAAGGCCCTCTGGCCTGCTGGCAAGACGTATATCAGAGCCATCTACTGAGCCCATCTCTAGGGCTGAGGGAAGAAATGAAGAGATCACTGTTTTTCAAGCCTCCACCACTCATAATGGTGGAAGCTCACAAGGAAACCAGTGGGATCGACCTCCACGCCCACAGCCACAGGGATGGCGGCTGGTCACAAGGAAACCAGCGGACAGACCTCCACGCCTGCAGCCACAGGGACAGCAGAGGCTCACAAGGAAACCAGCGGGACCGACCTCCACTCCTGCAGCCATGGGGATGGCGGCCACCCTGGTGATGAGGGGTGTAGGAAGGCCTTGCAGGCGGATGGCCTGAGCATGAGTCCCAGTGATTACTGGTGCTATAACCTTGAGAAAACTGTTTAAATCTGAAACCTCATCTGTTTATTTTATTTTATTTTTTATTTTAAAGACAAAAGAACAGAGACATATGAACCAGAACAAGCCATAAACAATATCGAAAATACAAAATTATGCAGAACATAGCAGGGAATTAGCACTGGATCCTGTATTACATAATGTCATCTTCACACTAGTTAACACACAAACATTAAAGGAAATACCAAATTATAGAGAAGATAGTAGGGAATCAGTACTGGATGCTGCATAACATAAAGTTATCTTCACTTCTGTTAATACAAAAACGATTGAGGAAATACAGAATTATAGAGAACATAGAAGGGAATTAGCTCTGGATGCTGTCCTACATAATGTTACCTTCATCTTTGTTAGTTACACAGATGATGGCCCATTTGATCATTCAATTTTCTCCTCCCTCATCTCCGTTGCCCTACCACTCAATCAGTCATCTTCCCTGTGATAATAACTGTATTCCTGGGTTTGTCTATACACCTGGACTGTCACTTTGGGAAGAGATATAGCTACTTCAGACTATACTATAGCATACATGGGTGTATACAAACTGCCATGGTCGGAGGTGGAAAAGCACCTATGCTCACAGTGGACCGCCCGGCTCCGCCCCATCGCCGTGCTATGGGTGGGGGTGGGTCCAGTCCGTGGGGTGCCCTCAGCAGGACCCACAGCGGAGCAGCCGCGGGGCCCTCAGCGGAGCAGCCACGGGGCCCGCGCCCCTGTCAGGGTGCCCTCGGTGACCCGTTCGGCTCTGTCCCATTGCCTCGATGCCAGAGGCCCTTTCTTCTCCTCCTGCCTCCTCCTGATCTCCAGTATTACCGTTCCCCACCCCTTACAGTTGGGCATTAGACGAACTTACGATGCTTGGTATAAGGGCTTGAAATCTCCCCGCCAATTCTCACAGTGTTAGTTCAGGGTATAAACTGAGTTTAAAGAGTGGTTTAATCTATAAATTTTTGTAGGGTTAACATGAGTATTTAAGGGATTAAGTGGCAATGAGTGTGGTTTTTCAAATGTTAACTGTAATCATTTTTCTGACAGTTCTCACTGTCATTTGTGTAATCCTGTCACCACTCAAAGGAATGTCTTATATCTGTGCTAGTTTCCATGCTGAAACATGGAACTGTTTACTCACAGACTCTCAGTGATCCATGTTAAAATTTGGTTTTCACTCCTCCCCAGCACACGTGGCATATAAGATACATTTTGGTCAATTGGAATAAAGACTGCTGGAAGCCACATGTGGTGGTGCCTGCCTGCAGTCCCAGCAGTCTGGGAAGCCAAGCAGGATTGCAAATTTGAGCCCAGCTTGGGTAACTTAGTGACTTGGTGAGACTGTCTCAAAATAAAAAATAAAAAGGGCAGGGGATATAATTCAGGGCAAAGGCCCTTGGTTCAGTTCCCAGTACCACGACATACCCCACACCTCACAAAAATACCATAAAACAGAAACAAAACCTAGGCCTTTGTACAGAACACTTAACAAGTATGGATAAAATATAAGCAGGCTTTTAATGCTACATCCCGAGATCTAGTGGGGAGGAAAGCTATGCTTTCTCACCAAATATGAAAGCTGAGAATTATCTTCATATGTATTTTTGTTACATACTGTCACAAAAGAGGATAGAATTCTGCCAGGCCTGGTGGCACATACCTATAACTCTAGTACTCCGGAGACTGAGGCAGGAGCATCTCTATGAGTTCAAGGATTTCCATGAGTTCAGGGCCATCCTAGCCTACACAGTGAGTTCAAGGCCAGCCTGTGAGACCCTGTTTCAAAGAACAAAACAAGCCGGGCATGGTGGTGCACACCTGTGATCTCAGCACTCAGGAGGCTGAGGCAAGAGGATCTGTGTGAATTTGAGCCTAGCCTGGGCTACAAAGTGAGCTCAAGTCTAGCTTGACCTGCATAGCAAGACCCTGTCTCAAAAATACAAAAACAAAACAAAACAAAACCTGAAGAACAAAATAAAATCCAAACACAACAAAAAAGAAGATGGAATCCTTTTTGTGTGTGTATGAGATAGAGTCTCACTATATAGTCCAGGGTGGCTTTGAACTCACATGGAGACCAGGCTGGCCTCAAACTCATAGCTGTCCTCCTGCTGCAGCCTCCCAAGTACTGGGATTACAGCATGTGCCACCACACCTCAAGGAAGGTAGACTTCTTGACAGCCTTTATATCCCCAGAGAACCTGAGTCCTTCAAGCACCAGTTCCATTCCATTGTTTCAGATTGTACTAGAGAAGTAGCCATTTGTTCTTTTGTTTTATGGAGTCAACAACTAGCTGTGGCCCTGATATTTGAATATATCTAGGCATGTAAGATCCAGATAATCCACTGATCTTTTAAAAATATGAAAGTAAAAACATGATCACAAAATTCATTTTTATTTTGGTTGTTTTTGAGATAAGATCTCGCTGTGTAGTTTAGGCTTGCCTTGAACTCACTATGTAGCCCAGGCTGGCCTTGAACTCTCTCTGATCTTACTGGCTTGGCCTCTCAGGTGCTGGGATCACAGGGATGTACCACCATTCCCAGCAATTCAGGCTGTTCTTGAACTCATTATGTAGCCCAGGCTGGCATTGAACTTGTGGCATCCTCCTGTCTCAGCCTCTGGAGTGGTAGATTATAGGCTACCATACTTGGCACAAAACTGCTTTTCTGTAATTAGATTACATAAACCAATTCTATACATGAGGCACATAGATTTCTGACTATGAGAGGAAATTATTAGTCTGGTTACACAAGAATACCTTATTGCAAAGAGATAAGGTATTTGAGGAAGTGTCACAGTCCCCAGGAAAAGGAATGTCTCAGGTCTTACTGAGCCATTACTTGGTAATGTCTTACCACGATTATACTGAAGGAATATTGGAGAAATAATTTGAATAAAAAAGATAAATTTTCTCTTTAAAGAGCTTTGGGCATAACAGGAATTAAGGGTTTGTTTTGTTTTATGGTACTAGGGAGTTGTATTGAGCTACATTCATACTTATACCTCTTTAAAATTTTTGAGGCAGTCTAGCTGAACTTCCCAGGCTGGTTTTGGACTTGAGATTTTGCCGCTTTAGCTTCCCAACTAGCTGGGAGTAGAGGTTTGCACCAACGTGTCTGGCCTGTGGTTAGAGTTTGATATAAATAATTACTAGGAAGAGACAGCAGCAGGTGTGCATAAGTCACGGTGGGAATTCAGAGCAGGAGTCCAGTGCCTTTGACACCATGTTAGCATATATGTGTGTGTGCACGTGCAGCCCTGGGCTTTCTCCTAGGGCCTGTGCAGGGCTAAGCGCATGCTTAACCGATGAGCTGCACCCAACCCTATGACTATTTTCATTTTCAAATAGTGCACCCTTTTGCCACTTTGATAATAGTACTAATGACTGTCATAATAGCTTATGTGTATTGGCTGCCTACTGCATGCCAGAATCTGTTCTAAGTGCCTTATATTTATTGCCTTACCTATTATCTGTATTTTAAAGGAAATGACACATGATGCCCAGACAAATTAAGTAATTTTCTTGTCCAAGATCAGAAAATGTAGAACTTGGATTCCAAGCCATGAAGTTAGACCATGGACCAGCCACAGATGACTGCTAAGCTGAGTGTTTTCTCTGTGTAATCTTTTATTTTGGCGTTGTTCTTTCCTGCCAGACATTGTCTTTTTTCTTTGCTGTCCTTTAGCAGAGTTATGCTTGTGTAACATGTAGTTCAAAGTCAGTGCACACTGTAAGTTTTGTTAGGACAGAAAGGGGTTCCATCCCCTTACCATTAAAAGCGGTTTTGTGCTTGCCAGGACAAGCGAGCTGTTTGAGGAAGCCTGGCCCTCACAGTCCTCTCCCCTTCTCTTTGCTGCCCCTTTGTTTTGGGCTGTATCTCATGGGGGACGCAGGCAGGCCAGCCTTCAGGAGCCCCAGTGTGTAGGGAAATACCAGTTGTGAATCCACGTGGTCACCCAGCTCTCCAGTGCTGGCCTCCCCGTCATGGATGTCGCCACCCTTCCTGCAAATCGAGGCGGTCACCCAGCTCTCCAGTGCTGGCCTCCCCATCACGGATGTCGCCACCCTTCCTGCGAATCGAGGCGTTCACCCAGCTCTCCAGTGCTGGCCTCCCCGTCACGGATATTGTCACCCTTCCTGTGAATCCAGGCGGTCACCCAGCTTTCCAGTGCTGGCCTCCGTCATGGATGTTGTCACCCTTCCAGATTTGTCTCCCTTTTGGCTCTCCATCCCACCGACAGGCTTCTGTTCATCCTCGGCTACAATTCTGCTTCTTTTGACTTGTGTCTTTGCCTCCTGCTAGTTTATTCTCTACACTGCAACTGAAGTAATTTTTGAAATGTTATTCCAATTGTGTTACCACTCTGTTTAAAATACTTCAGGGGGAAGCTTGTTCTCGGAATCCCTTAGACTGGTTTGCAGCTAGGTGCAGGGATAGGGAAAGTAGGCCCTCAGATGACAGAGAGCTTAATTTGGGAACCAAAAGGTTGTTCAGGGTCAAATACAATTCTTCTTCCTTTAGCTTCAGGAGTTTGTTAATATGGAGACATGCCATTGTGTCTTTCTTCATTTTTTCTGCTGTTGTGCACACACCTACCTTTCACACTTGTGCTTCACATTTCTCCTGGTGGTTACGGACAGACTTGGTCTACCTCTGTCCCTTACAGGTGTGTCTCTTTCTAAGTAGTTTTTCTTTCAGAACAGTTGTTGAGCTGCTGTGAGCAATAATCTTGGGTCTAATGACCCATCCTGACTTTAAAAGGGGGACAGGATGGTGAGGTCAGACTGTCTGTGGCCATGCCTATGGATTTTAGCAGGGCATCTGGGCAAAGGAGGCTCCTCTGTCATATCTGAGTGACACCTGGCTGATACAGAGTTCTGGGTTGCAGCTTTTGTCGTTAGACAGTGTACAGTAAATAGATTTTTTTTAAAGTTAGATTTATCTGCTGTCCTTTGGAGTCTTTCAAGTTGTAAATTGAGGTGCACATTACCTGAAGAAAACTCTTCCATATAGTATATAAATATTATTTCTTTTTGTGTGATACTGGGATTAAATGTAGCACCTTCCCACTGAGTTATATCCCACCACTTTTTTTTTTTTTTTTATGTCTTTTTGAAACAGAATTTCACTCTGCAGTTAGGTTAGCCTTGAACTCACTTTGTAGCCCAGGCTGGCCTCAAACTCAAAGCAATCCTTCTGCCTCAGCCTCCTGAGTGCTGGGATGACAGGTGTGTGCCACCACGCCTGGCTGCCTCATTATCTGAATAGCTGACCCTTATTTTTCACGTATTTATTTTTTGATGATGTTAGGTATAAACCCAGAGCTTTGTACTTGCTAGACAAGTGCTCTACAGCTGAGCTACGTCCCTTGTCTTTTAATTTTTATCTTCCTTCTAGCAGACTTCCATATTAGCCTTTTGTCTGACTTTTCATTTTTTGTTTCTGTGACACTTTGTTTGGCTTGTGTTGAGTCTTGATATGTTGTGCAGGTTGCCTTGGACTCTTGGGTTTAAGGGAGCCTTCTGCCTTGGCTTGCGAGGAGTGAGGACCACCGATGCCGCCCATGGTACCTGGCTGCCCTGCTTTATTTTATATTTTGTGTTTTAACTGAACCCAGGATTCCAGGCTTGCAATCTACCCCTGAGCTGTATGACTTGTCCCTCTTTTTAATTTAGAAATTATGAAATGAATCCTGCCTAACTTTAAATATGTGTGTGTATGTGTGTGGGTGTATATATATCTATCCCCCCCTTTGTGTGCTGGCGCACACCTGTAATCCCAGCGCTCAAGAGGCTGAGGCAGGAAGATCACCATGAGTTCAAGCCCAGCCTGGGCTATATAGCAAGGCTCTGTTTCGAAACAAACAAACATGAAATTAGATGTGTATGTACACACACACACAATTTTAAATTTTTAAAAATCTTTGCCAGGCATGGTGGCACACACTTGTAATCCCAGCACTTGGGAGGCTGAGGCAGGAGAATCTTTGTGAGTTTGAGGCCAGCCTGGGCTACAAAGTGAGCTCAAGGCCAGCCTGAACTGCATAGCGAGACTGTCTCAAAAAGACAAAAATCAGTCAATCTGTCTTTGGGTGCTATGTTTTTTTTATTATTTTAGCCTTTTTGAGACAGAGTTTCACTACGCAGTTTAGGCTGGCCTTAAACTCACTTATGTAGTCCAGGTTGGCCTCAAACTCACAACAATCCTCCTGCGTCAGCCTCCCAAGTGCTAGGATTACAGGGGTGCGCCACCATGCCTGGCATTTCTTACTCCTTTAGAATCATTTTACAGGGGCTGGGGATATAGCTCAGTGGAATAAGCACCTGCCTGGTAAGCGCAAGGTCCTGAGTTTTGATCCTCAGAACCACAAAAAAAAAAAAAAAAGTAGAATCATTTCACAGTCTTGAAGCTGGACATGTAGGCTTCCTAGGAATTCCAGGACAGCCTAGCAAGACCCTATTTCCAAATGCAAACAAAAGCAGATAAACAAAGATCACAGACTTCAAGACAATGTAAATGTTTTTTTCTTCTGTGACTAAAGCTCCCATAGAGCACCCCAAAGGTGAGAGTCATTATGAAAGATCTCTTAGTGTCCCTTTTCATTCCTTGTTACAAGCCTCTGCGGTTAAAATCTTTAAGAATTTAACAAATTGCCCTGAGGGTCAGTCACACGCAGCCTCAGGAAAATGGGGAGGCCTTCGCTGTGAGTCGTCCTCAGGGAAGCATCTCTTTGTGCAGGCTTTTGTTTGTGCATTTGCCAGAGTCGCTCTGTCATGTTTCGATAGGTGCCTTGTGCCTGAATAGTCCTGATTCTAAAAGAGTAAGAAATGCTGGGCATGGTGGTGCACCCCTGTAATCCTAGCACTTGGGAGGCTGAGGCAGGAGGATTGTTGTGAGTTCGAGGCTGGATTTGCTCAGCATTGCTGCCTTTGCTGCATTAGGAAGTGATCCGCCACTATGCAGCCAGCCCCCACGCCCAGACCTTCCCATATAGTGGTTCTCAAACTCTGCCCAGCCATTGCCCAAGTGCTGCCCTCGCTGCACTCACACGTGGTCTCAGGGCGCTCATGAGAATCTTCCTATCCTGCCACAGCCTTTTCCAAATCCTGGAGTTTGTAGCTGTTAAAACACACTTACCCCTCATAGTTTATTTTTTTTTTCCCTTGGTCTTTTTGAGACAGGGTCTCACTATGCAGTTCAGGCTGGCCTTGAACTTACTTTGTAGCCCAGGCTGGCCTTGAACTCACAATGGTCTTCCTGCCTCAGCCTCCCCCAAGTGCTGGGATTACAGGCGTGCACCACCACGTCCAGCTCCCCTCATAGCTTTCTGATCTTGTGCCAGATTTAGCTCTTTTCCTTCCAAACTAGAGGGAGTATAAATTCTTTGGTACCCTTTTTAATATTTTGTGTGTGTGTGTATGTGTGTGTGTGTGTGTGTGTGTGTACTAAGTAAATGTTTTGCCACTGAGCCAAACCCCACTCTTCATTTTAATACTTTTCTAATGGCTTTTCTGCTCTTGAAAAAGCTAGATCCATCTGTATAGTGTGTCACAGGAATTGTGAAAACTTGTGACATTTTGTTCCCTTCCTAACTGTAATTGTCAGCATTGCTTCCTTGCTTAGTTCTATTAAGAATTTGGCCAGGTCAAATGAGGATCACACAGATTTGTATAGTGACTAGTTCCAAGAAGTTCTATGAGGTGTCTTTGACCAAGGAAAGCCGTCTCTGTTTTTTTTTTTTTTTTTTTGTCTTTTTGAGACACGGGCTCGCTCCCTGGTTCCGGCTGGCCTTGAGCTCCCCTTGTAGCCCAGGCTGGCTTTGAACTCGGAATGATCCTCCTCTCTCAGCCTCATGAGTGCTGGGATGACAGGCGTGCGCCACCACGCCCAGCAGCCTTCTCTTTTAATAAAGGTAAACTCTTTTTTTGAGACAGGATCTCGCTGCGTAGCCCAGGCTGACCTGGGACTTGCAGTCTCCTGCCTTCTCTTCCTGAGGGCTGGGTTTTGTGTGCCGTCGAGCCTGGCTGGACGTTGCCTTCTTCCTAAGGACCAGATTCTGTTTTCCCTCATTAAGGGTTCAGTCCCCAACACCAAAGTGAAGTTAAAAGAAATTAACAGAGCCTAAATGTGTGACATAAGGAGCAATGGTTTAATGTGTATTATAGTATGTAAGTAGGTATTTTTGTGGTACTGGGGACTGAATCTAGGACACTCCTCTACCATTTTGTATTTTGGGACAGAGTCTTGCTATGTTGCCCAGGGCAGCCTTGAACTTGTGATCTTGCCTCAGCCTCACGAATAGGTGGGATTACAGGCGTGTGCCACTGTGCCTGGCTATTTATTACAGTGTGTAAGGATGGTGAGATTTTTATAGGTCAGTTAAAAATTTAGTTGCAACTATGAATACTGAAAAGTATTTGCTATCCTTCTGAGAGGAGAGTAATTTTTCACTGAGTAGTTTTCTTCTTACATTATCGGGTTTGACAGCATTGTTCATGAGGAAGGGGGAGACGAAGGACACTGCTGGCCAGTGAGAGCAGCTGTCATTTGGCTGCAGACGTCACAGTGCACCTATGCGTCCAAAAGTGCTGCACATAAGAAACAAGAGACACACACCAGATTATAACAATGTATGGTACAGCAGAGTGCACAGATTCATGATTGTAACTGGTTGCGGATGGTACCAGATTGGAAACAGGGCAGTGATTTTAAATAGTAGCCCTGTCTTTAAAAATGTTCTGTATCAAATAGAAAGGAAGTGGTGGTTATTGCCACCGCTGAGAGGTGGGACGGTCCTTTTACTTGCATTCCCAAGCAGCAGGGTTACAAACACGGGAGCTGGTGCCACCAGGCTTCGGAAGTGGTTTCGGCAGGACAGGCGCAAACAAGGCCAGCCACACACCCCTGCGCCCAGTGGCCCGGCTGTCGCTTGCAGTCAGTGTGACTTGGGTTTCTCCTGCATCTCAAGGGGCCCTGCTAGATTTACGTGACAGCAGGGTCAGAGAAACTCAAAGATGAAGTTACAAATGTTTTGAGGGGCTCTTGCCTATCTCCTAATTTCTCCCTTTTCTTACAGCAGCTTAGGGAAAAATGCTCTGCCTGGGTTTTCTTTAGTCCTGTTCTAGCGTTTTCACACTGGCTCTGGAGTCTTTCCAAGAGCCTCTGCTGTGTAATAAGCTCCTCTCCAACATGGCTTTTCCCCTCCTCTGTCACACATGACGGTGTGGGAAGGAGGTATTTTGTGCTCGAGCCCCTCATTGGCTTGAGCCTAAAAACTTCTTTTGAATTGGCTTCATTATTAGCAAATTTGTTCAATATATTATTTTCAAATAATCTTGAGGAAATAATTGATAACAGTTGAGCCATATAGTGTTTTTCTTATTTAAATATCATTTAATTTTTTTAGATATTGAGAGTAATATGCACTTATTTTCATAAGTGAACAACATAAAGATGTATAAGTAATTATTATTATTGTTTTGGGCTTTCTGAGACAGGGTCTCGCTATTGCCATCCAGGCTGGTCTTAAGCTCACTTTATAGCCCAAGCTGGCCTCAAACTCACAAAAATCCTCCTGCCTCAGCCTCCCAAGGGCTGGGATTACAGGTTTGTGCCACCATGCCTGGCTGTTATTGTTTGGTTTGGTTTGGTTTGGTTTTTTTGAGAAAAGGTCTTGCTGTGCAGTGCAGGCTGGCCTTGAACTCATGATGTACCCAGGCTGGCCTTGAAGTCTCAGAAATCCCCTTGCCTCAGCCTCCTGAGTGTTGGGATTACAGTCATGTACCACCATGCTCAGCCTAGGAGTTAATTCTTATTCTTGTTTTAAAAGCTGTCATCTTTTTTTTTTTTTTTTTGTCTTTTTGAGACAGGGTCTCGCTGTGCAGTTCAGGCTGGCCTTGAGCTCACTTTGTAGCCCAGGGTGTTCTCAAACTCGTAACAGATCCTCCTGCCTCAGCCTCCCGTAAAAGCTATCATCTAAATATGTACTGCTATAAACTTGTGGCATACGTGGAATGGAGGATTTGTGTGTATGTGAGGGATGAGATTGAACCCAGTGCCTTCCAGCCCCATAATATGTTTTAAGTTAGAGATATTTGTAATTTAAACCTTAAAAAAGTATCTAACATGAAACTGCTTGCCAGACTTGCATCTTCTTACCTTGTTGTCAGCAGGCTGGCACAGATTTTGGCAGTGAGTATGATACTGTGTTAGATGACTTTGAGGGGCTTTTTGACCGGAAGTCTCAACTGCTTTTCTTAATAATTGGAGTTGCTGAACAAGATGACACACGCCTTTAATCTCAGCACTTGAGACAGGAAGATTGTGAGTTTGAGGCCAACCTGGGCTACATGGTGAGATCCTATCTCAAAAAAAAAGTCTTAATATCCTAATCCTACATTTAATATTGGCACAGAATGGTACGAAATGTTGGTTGAGTAAATTTGGAAAAATTCCTAATGATGTCTCCTTTGGTTCTCTTGCAGTTAAAAGAGCCAAATTCCAGGGTTCACCAGGTAAGTCCAGCCTTCTAATGTGTCTTTTCACCCCTATACTTGTTACGAATTTGTCTTCAGCTGGATGTGGTGGTGCACACCTGTAATCCCAACACTTGGGAAGTGGAAGCAGGGGGATTTCTGTGAGTTCAAGGCCAACCTAATTACAGTGAGACCCTGTCTCAAAAAGAAAAAAAGGAATAGCAATGAAGTAATCTTTTAAAAAACATTGATTTCCTTTAGTTCATTGATTAAACTCACTAATTTCATTAATTCAGTAACTTTATTCATAAAATTATTAAAATCAATGTTGTGTAAAAGATTAAAGAACTCTGCATACCTGTATTGATTAATGACAACTTAGTCTGCTCACCTTTTGGCCAACCCAGTTCTTATTTCTCAGAAGTAGCTATTTAGACAGGGCGTGGTGGCATATCCCTGTAAGCTGAGCACTTGGGAAGCTGAGGCAGGAGGATCACCATGAGTTCCAGGCCAGCCTGGGCTACATAGTGAGTTGAAAGACAGCCTGGAATACATAGTGAGACTGTCTCAAAAACAAATAAGAAAATGGCCTTTTCTGTGTGTATGCCTGTAGACATAGATGGATCATACTATATCTTTGTGCAATGTGCTTTGTTCCCTCAACGACATATCATATCATAAAGTCTATGTGTGTGTGTATTTGTGTCTGATTCTTTCTTTTCAGGGCCTGTGTAGAATTGTGGATTCATATGTTCCGTAGGCACCTAATGGATGAATTAGACGAGGCCAGGCACGTGCAGCGTGGTATGGCCGTAGACCTAATGGATGCATTGACACTTTTTTTTTTGGTACTGGGAATTGAACGCAGGACCTTGTGCTTGCCAGGCAGGCGCTTGTGCCACTGAACTATATCCCTGGCCCATAATGGATGAATATTTAGGTTGTTTCTATTTTTTTTTTCCTATTACAAACAATAAATGTTCTTGTGCATTATTATTGTTCACTTCTACAAATGTATTTGTATGCTAGAATCTAGAAGTTTAATTTCTGGGTCAAAAGTGTGATTTAAAGTAAATTTGGTAGCTGCACTTTTTTTTTTGAGACAGGGTCTCACTATGTAGTTCAGGCTGGCTTTAAACTCACTATATAATCCAGGATAGCCTCAAACTTGAGGTGATCCTCCTGCCTCAGCCTTCCAAGTGCTGGGATTACAGACATGAATCCAGTCCCTGATTGCAGTTCTTACAAAACTGTTTTCTGGAAAGTGTTGGGGTTTGAACCTAGGCCCTCAAGCATATGAAATATGCCTTCTAGCACTGAACTAGCCCTAGCCCTGGAATTTTTACTGATTATACTGAGACCAACAGTATATGAACATGTTTTTTCCAACTATCTATCAACATTAGGTAATATGAAGCTTTTACAAATTTGTCTATCTGAAGATGGAAAATGGCATCTCATTACTGTAATATGCATTTCCTTAATTGTGAACATTAAATTACAAAGACTCTGATTTCTGCTTTGGGGAGGGGGTTTGGGGCTCACTGCAAAAAACATGAGCACACTCAGGAACTTGGAGAACAGCCTAGCACAGCTGGGGGAGAGAGCGTCTGGGCCCACTCTGTCCTCTGCTGCCTCCGAGC
Source organism: Dinomys branickii (assembly GCA_004027595.1). Taxonomy (NCBI): domain Eukaryota; kingdom Metazoa; phylum Chordata; class Mammalia; order Rodentia; family Dinomyidae; genus Dinomys; species Dinomys branickii. The sequence goes on along the minus strand of PVLD010003817.1, from coordinate 14,528 downwards.
CAGGCTTTTCTTCCTCATGAGGGTCTCTTCTGTTCTCTCTCCCAGCTGGGTTTCCCTACTTAGCCATCTGGTGCAAAATCCATCACAGCTGCTCCAATAGAGTCTATTACATCTTTCCTTCTAGCTTTAGCACCAATCCCCAGCTTACCTGTATTCCTTTTTTTTTTTTTTTTTTTTTAAATTTTTTTTGTCTTGAAACAGGGTCTCACTATGCAGTTCAGGCTCACCTTGAACTCATTTTATAGCCCATGCTGGCCTCAAACTCACAGTAATCCTCCTGCCTCAGCCTCCCAAGTACTGGGATGACGGGCATGTGCCACCATGCCCAGCTGAAATCTTCTGAGAAGGAATCAGATTGGTCTCTGAATTTCACTAGCTATGGATTTGCTGCTCTTGGGTTGTGACAACATCTGTTCTAGTCAACTGTGTATGATTGGATGGAGGGGTGGAGAACAAGATTGTACAGTGTAAGATGTAGCTCAGGCTGGGAGTGTAGTTCAGTGATAGGATACTTCCCTAGGGTATATGAAACCCTGTATTTGATCACTAGCACCATAAAAACAAAACCAAAAACAAAAACTGCCGGAAGAGTAGCTCATGGACTAATGCATTAGTACTGGTGGATATGCATGGGAAGTCATTTTATATATGTGGGTGTTTATATATCTTTAGTTTAAAGTTTACATGTTGGTAAGTATAAAACTATATAATTTTAAATGATACTTGAAAAATTTGCCTTCTATTAGAAGTATATGATACAGTCGGGGGTGGTGGTGCATGCATGTAATCCCAGCACTCTAGAAGCTGAAGCAGGAGGATCACTGAGTTCAAGGCCAGCCTGGGCTATAAAGTGAGCTCAAGGTCAGCCTGAACTGCATAGCAAGACCCTATCTCAAAAAGAAAATTTAAAAAGTGTACAAGAGGACCCTCTTCTTACATCTTAGCTGATGTAGGTAGTTATTTAAGCAGTGTTTGTATTTGTGACTTTGAGGTGTTACAAGTGAGAGCGCTACTTTTCATTTTATAAAGTGATGAATTTCCCACATAGGAAATGGACCTGCAGCTCAGTGCCCTTAACCATGACTAGAGGGTGTGCAGCAGGGTGACTGTAGAGTGTGCTGTGTTAAGCAGTGGATTGGACTGAATTCCGGGCCAGCAATTTTGTCTCTTTGTTCTTGTGAGACAGTGTCTCTGTATGTATTTTAGGCCTCGAACTCATTGTGTAGGCCAAGCTGGCGGCCTCAAACTCATGTTAACCCTCTTGCCTCAGCCTCCCAAGTTCTGGGATATCAGATCTGTGTTGCTATGCCCAGCTACCTTTATTTTCTTAAAATTTTATTTGTTTGCTTGTTTGTTTGTTTATGGCACTAGGAATTGAATTGAGGGCCTCTGCACTGAGATGTATACCCAACTCATTTTTTAAAAAGTTTTTATTTTGAGACAGGTCTGGCTAAATCACTAAATTGCCCAGACTGGAGTCAAATTTGGGGCCCTCTTGCCTTGGCCTCTCAGAGTGCTGGGGTCACGTGTGTGCACTATACGTGGTTGCCTTTGCTTAATCCTGTGTATTTTCTCAGGCTGTGGAATTCTCTTTCTCAACTGTGTGATAGTGTTTCTTCTTATATAACTTGTGCTTTAGGCCAGACTGTGTAGGTCAGATCCCAAACTCGCTTCCTTTGCACATGTTCCCTTGAAGTTTGCTTCTCTCGAAAGCTGCGCAGTTGTCATCTCACTCGTTCTCTGAACTGCAGATGAACTATAAGATCAGTGCAGTAGGTTCTGTCCCACTGGAGTAGGGAATATTCAGTGGGTCATATTTTGTATTTAATGAAGCTTTTGTGTCAGTTTACATGTACATATAAATCTCTTCTAGATCATGCATAATAGTTCTTAAAATTTGAAAACCAGATTTTTAAAGTTAGTGTGTAGTTTTATAATTCTTGCCACTCAATTATGCCTTCATTTTTACAATGTAAAAATGCACTTTCAGTACTTTAGTTTGTATACCACTTAATTCCAAGGGCTTTCTGATATTGGATAACAATCTGAGTACTGAGCGTAATATTTTTATTTTACGTTTTCTTAAAGATAAATTCAACACATATGTGACCCTGAAAGTACAGAATGTAAAGAGCACAACTGTAACAGTCCGTGGTGACCAGCCTTCCTGGGAACAGGATTTCATGTTGTAAGTACTGCACAGCAGCAGCATCTGCGTACCCTGTAATCTTCTAAGGTGATGGCATCGCATGAAACGGATGTGCCTGAAATTTATCAAATGTACTGATGCTGTTAAACACTTCTTTGTGAACACTGCAGCTACAGGCTCATGTGAGACATGAGATGTGACAGATAAGTACATCTTCATTGTTTAATGTCTTGTGGAGTGTGTGTGTTTGTGTGTGCATGGGCAGTGATGGGGGGGTGTCACTGGTAATTGAACTCAGGGCCTTTGCATCAAACAACATTCCCAGCCTTTTATATTTTATATTTTGAGACAGGGTCATGCGAAATTGTTCAGGCTGGGCTTGAATTTGCAGCCTTCCTACTTCAGCCTCCCAGAGTACTGGGATTCCAGACACTCATCACATGCTCACCTTTATAATCTGTTCTAACATGAATGGTGACTGTCATGAACCCCCAATTAATCCATAACTAGTCAGGTTTCCTTAGTGGTCAGAGGTAGGGTATAACATAATATGCCTAATATAATACTAAATGTAGCTTCATGTTTGATTCTCTCCCATAAATTTCAGAAATACTCCCTCTTCAAAGGGACAGGAAATACAGAATATCACATTGAAGGGCGGGGCTGAACACTTAGCTTTTCTGATGCCAGTTTCCTTATCTGGAAAGGTCTTTCTTTCTTAAAAAGGTTTTACTTATTTTCTTGAGAGTAGAAGTTTGAAATTAAGCTGAATGTGCTTTGTTAAGTTTTACAGCACAGCTCAAAGAGATAATAAGGGATGATTCTTATTTTCATGAGGAACCATTTTAATCTTCTGAGCATTAATGAATTGCTCTTCAAAGTACCATTTAGAGCTGGGTGTGGTAGGACACACCTGTAATCCCAGCACTTGGGAGGCTGAGGCAGGAGGATCAGGAGGATCCTTGTGAGTTTGACACAAGCCTAAATTCAAGGCCAGCCTGAACTGCATAGCGAGACCCTGTCTCAAAAAGACAAAAAAAAAAAAAAAAAAAGTCAATTGTGGGTAAGCCTATATTTGAGGTTCTTACAGGGAAGTAGGTAGGCTGTAGGTACAGAAGATAGTTAAGATGGTTATAAACCGCAACCTGCCACTTAGGAAGTCTGGTTTCAAAAAATAGTTTGTTCGCTGAAAGACATAAGTGTAGGTGAAACTTTAGGAAGAGTGTGCAGTGAGCGGAGGACTGGGCGGAACTGGAGAGCAGCAGCAGCCTCAGGGATGAAGGAGATGGAGCAGGAATGGCCAGAGGGAGGAAGGGATCGGGAGATGGAGGTGTCAGTGGGAGCTCAGGCTTCAAACAGAAGGAGACTGGTGGGTAACGCTCCTCGCTGCCTCTCACGTTTTGAGCCCCGTTTATTTCCTCTCATTCGCAGTGACATGGGAGTGATACTACCTGTTCCCTGTCTACGCATATAGCTTGTAAACTCGCACGTAGCATGCAGACTCGGCAGGGAACACTTCCCTGTCTTGGGCGGGAGCCACACTACGCTGTGGCTGTGGTTGCAGATGCAGTGGCCCCGCCCCCTGCTGACTCCCAAGGCTGGAGCTGTGCTCTGATAGTTCTCGCGTGTGGGACGCAGCAGTGGCTCCTTGTCAGGGTGGCTGGTTTTACTCTCACATGTTTGATTTCCCATCGCCTGTCCTCTCCTCTTTCAGCCCTTATAACATGGAATTTCTTCCATCTTCCACACTGAGGTGCTGTGTGCATTTTGCCCTATCCCTTCACACAGGTGTTTTCTTAGCTATTTCTTGTACCTCTGTGCGCTTCCAGTTCTGTCCTCCTTTTACCAGCAACTCCACTGCCAATGTCCCGCCTCTCTCCTTTTTCTTTCTTCTTGTATATTAGGTAACAGTTTCTCACATTTGCATTTGTATTTCTGTGTCCAGTTTTTTTTTTTTTTTTTTTTTTGTCTTTTTGAGACAGGGTTTCACTGTGTAGCTCAGGCTGGCCTTGAACTCACTTTGTAGCCTATGCCAGCCTCAAACTCGCAGTGATCCTCCTGCCTCAGCCTCCTGAGTGCTGGGATTATAGGCTTACATCCTCATGCCCCGCTCTGTGTCTAATTTTAAGATTAGATTTTTCTTTGTTCCTTTTCTCTATGTTGGTCCCTCCCTCTTTTTTTTTTTCTTGGTGATTCTGGCAATTGAACCTAGTGCTTCTTGAATGCTAAGCAAGTGTCATCACTGAGCCACATCCCTAAATCTCTTTATTTTGAGACAAAGTCTTACTAAATTTTCCAACTTCTCCTTGAATTTTTAATCCTCCTGTTTCAGTTCTGGCAAGCTAGAAGCTGGGATTATAGGCATATGGCACCATATCCAGTTTAGATTGATGGATTGCTGTCCATCTGCCCGCCCGCCTGCCTGCCTCCTCCCCTCCCTCCCTTCCTTCCTTCCTTCCTTCCTTCCTTCCTTCCTTCCTTCTTTTGTTCCTTCTTTCCTTCTTTTTGTAGTATTGGGGGTTGAACTCAGGGCCTTCACACTGGGATAATCCCTAGCCCTTTTTATTTTGTATTTTGAGGTAGGTTTTTTATTTTGTATTTTGAGGTAGGTTCTCCTTAAATTGCTAAGGCTGGCTTGAATTGGCAGTCTTCCTGCCTCAGCCTCCCATTGTGCTACTGTGCCCAACCTAGATTTTTTTTCCTGCTATGTAGTCCAGCTGGTCTTGAACTCACTGTGTACCCCAGGCTGGCCTCAAACTCCCAGCATTCCTCCCTCCTCAGCTTCCCTAGTGCTGGAAATACAGGTATGTGCTAGCACGTCTGGCAGATTGTTTCTTACTGAGGATCTCTTCACTACTGGTGTGAATAATTGCAGCCCAGAATCTTGTACACATGCTCGTACGTACACTTATGTTTGGGACAGTTAAGAGTAAAGCTGCTTTTACAGGGCACTAGGGAGGAGGCATGAACAGGACTTGTAGTCTTCTCATCGTGCCTGCTGAGTATGAGGAAATAGCTGTCTTCTCATAGAAAATCTCACTGTTTGAGCCTTACTCTTTAGAAGAACAGATTTTTAAAAATATAAGTCAAGTTATTGAAGACCTCTGGCCATTTTATCTCTTTGATCTCTTGGTTGAAGATGCTATGTAGTAGTTCTTTGGGAATATTACATGTGTATCTCTAAGCTTTTTTGTTGACAGATTCAAGTTAAGGATACTTCAGATAGACTTAGATGTGTACATGTATTTTCAAAGGCTAATTAATTAGGATGAGTGAAACTGCCAAAAATTCAATTTCCTCACTGAACACCTAATTTAATGGCTGGCTAAGTCCCCTAGGTGTTCATTTTTTGATGGCTTTAAAAAGACCTCCAGATAGCTTAGAAGTTTGGGAGGTAAGAGTTGGGTTCAATGTTACGGGTCTTCCCCAAAGTGCCAAGGCAAGTTCAAGTGCTCAGGAAGCATTCAGTGAACAAATAAACTCCTTAGCACATCCTGTGCTCTGTGTTTATGTAAAAGGGGAAAGACTGTCTTCACTTTCTGCTTTTTCAGCACGCTCAACATGAATTCTATGGCAGTTATTGCGCGTCCCCAGCTTGTGCGTCTGAGAGCACCTGTAGTACAACAGGGAAGCCAAGCATTTTCTAAAGCACATTTTTTTTTTAGATGGTTCTCACCTAGCTGGTCTGGAACTTGAGCTCCTTCTGCTTTGCCTCCTTAATAATGAGTTACAGGCGTGTGCCACCTTACCCAGCTGAAGGACACACTTGAAACTTCTTGTCATGAATACCTGTTGTTTTTTTTGTGTGTGTTTTTGAAACAGGGTTTCCTTATGCAATTCAGGCTGGCGTTGAACTCACTTTGTAGCCCAGGTGGGCCTTGAACTCACAGGGATCCTCCTGCCTCAGTCTCCCAAGTGCCGGGATTACAGGTGCCACCATACCCGGCCCCTGTTGATTTTCTGAGAATGGCGTTTTGCTGGAATTGGCTTTCTCCCATTTTTCTTACCTTAATGTCATTTCCCTTCAAATAACATTGTTTCAAAAAAGCTTTCTAGAGAATGTTTTCAGCATTAACATAAATATTTTCAGCATTAAGATTAAGATTATAGTTATTCTTAAATTAGTCCTAAGCAGGATACTCTACCATGTATGACCTAGCTTTTATATAGTGATTATTGGGCTCTTTCTGGGATGAGTTATTTTCAAATAATTTTCCCTGGTTATTACCTTGGGAAAATCATATTTATCATTACCCTATGGTAATTATTGTGTTTATAAGTGGCAGTGCCTGGCTTAGCTGATAATAAGTCTTCCAGCAGTTGAGTGATGTGAAATATACTTTTAGTGTCCTTCATCTGCCTCTGACTGTTCCCATTAAATTTACATGTTCCTTAGGGCCTTTTACCTTTGTTGGGAGTCTTATAAATTTTGTGAGAAAGACTTTTCCTAAAAGTTCTTTGTGTATAGTCCAGAGATACAAGTTCTAGCAGTATTAGTGTAGTTTTTGTTGTTGCTTTTGTTTGTTTGTGTTTATTTTTAGACAGGGTCCTGCTGTATAGCCCAGGCTAGCCTTGAATTTGCAGTGAGTTCTGTGCCTTAGCCTCCTACATGCTAGTATTGCAGGCGTGGACCACTGTGTCCGGGACGAACAGCGTCAGTTTCAGCAATTGTTATGGCTGTGTCTAGATGCCCCCAAAGCCTCATGCAGTCACAGGTGGGGCTTCTCAGGGGCAGCTGGACCTAGAATGTGTGACGCAGGAGCTGACTTGCGGTGCACTGCTAGGCTCAAGGGTGCTAGGGCTGCCACCCCGAGGAGCCTGCGTGAGGGAGGAGGGTCAAAAGAGCTGTGGTTGTCCCTGCTTGCTTTTGCTCTGCTATCTTCTGCCCACCATAAACTGTGTCCTTTCTGCAATGCTTGTCTGCCATGCCACCCTTTTTTAGAACCAGCTGATTGTGGTCTGGATACCTCTGCAAAGTATGAACTAAATAAACCTTTCCCTCTTTAACTCTGGGTGTTGGGATATTTTGTCGCAGCAATGAGAAAAGTCACTATGACAACAATAAAATAGCGGATGTGCTGGTGCACTCCTGTAATTCCAGCACTCAGAGGCTGAGGCAGGAGGATCACTGTGAGTTTGAGACCAGCCTGGGCTACATAAATGAGCTCAAGGCCAGCCTGAACCACATTGTGAGACTCTGCCTCAACAACAACAACAAAAAAAGATATATATAGATATATATAGATATGTATGTATATATATATAAATAAATAAACAAACAAAACCCGAAACCCATGCCTACAGGTAGAGACTGCCGGCAGACAGCGGGCCTGGCAGCGGTGGCCTGCTCACTTGGCCTCGTTCTGTTGTGAACATGCGTTAGGCTGACTGTGGCACTGTTTCCCAGTGCCAGGGACAGACCAATAAAGACCCATCCAGCTTTATTAGGATGTAGTTAAAGGACACAGTTTAATGTATTTGATACGAACATGTATATTTTACTGCCAGCGCAGCCAGGGTGAGAAGCGCATCTGTCACTTCTACCGACTTCCTTATGTCCCACCCCCACCCTCCCTTGCGCGCGGGACACTGGACATGAAACTGCTTCTTAAACGTCTCATTGCACAGTGCCTTGTTATCAGGTGCTAGGGTGTGGGTCTGCAATTTAGTAATTCTGAATGACTAACAAAGACGTTTTTCTGGAAGCCTCATGTAGGTTTTAGAGACCCAAAAAATGGCTGCAGCATTCTGGGATGTTGTGGTTTTCTGTAAAGATAGGATTCTGGTGAGAAATTATTTGAAGTGAGCTAGACAGGTGACACAGCATTTTCCCCACATCGTCTTCTTTTCCTCACAAGGCCTTCTTCTCTCCTTTAGTGAGATAAGCCGCCTGGACCTGGGCCTCAGTGTGGAGGTGTGGAACAAAGGGCTGATCTGGGACACCATGGTGGGGACTGTGTGGATTGCACTGAAGACTATTCGTCAGTCGGATGAGGTCAGTCAGTGCACTGTGAATCAGCCTGGCCTTTCCTCATTCTGGCTCCACCTTAGCTGGATTTCTCTGATCTTTTACTGATTAGAGGGTGTGGGACCTGCCCATTCTTAATCTCACTTGGAGAAGTGTGCTCTTGCTGTGTTCTGTGACAGCCCCGGCGGGGTGGACTCGGAGGTGTGAGAGTGCCTCTGTCTTCATCGGGGGAGCCTCACCTGGCAGTGAGCCCACATGCGTACACATTCTCCGAACAGTGCCGGGAGAGCCCCACTAACCTCCGTGGCCAGCTGGCTGAATCCTGTCTTTTGCTTTGTTTCCTTGAGTTAGCGGGGCCACAGTTTCAGGCCTTTTCTTCAACGTGTAACCCTAACAGAATGTAAGGCTTGGGGGTTGGTATTCACATCGTTTCTGTACAATATTTGTAGAACTGAACTCCCATCCTACTTCCTCAGCTTAGACTGTGACTCTGATAACATCATTTCCCTGTGTGTACCCACTTCATATTTCTGTGTGGCTCTAACGTGAACCGTGAGTTTGCTCTGGGGGTGGCGATACTGAAGACATTGCCTCTCTTCTATATTTCTTCTATTCCTGGGTAAATCTCTGTATCCCTAGATGGGCAATTCATTTTCATTACAGCCCTTGTTCAGTTCTGTTGAGCTGGCAATGTCAGGAGCTCTTTACTGATGAGAAAGGGAGATACATATTATTAAGTGACACAGTTGTTAAGAACCATGCAGATAGCTGGGCGTGGTGGCACACACCTGTAATCCCAGCACTTGGGAGGCTGAGGCAGGAGGATTGTTCTGAATGCGAAACCAGCCTGGGCTACAAAGTGAGCTCAAGGCCAGCCTGAACTGCTTAATGAGACCCTGTCTCAAAAAAAAAAAAAAAAAAAAAAGAAAACAAAACAAAACAGAACAAACATGCAGATTAACTGTCAATCCATGGAAAGGCTTGGTTTTAGAATTTTGTACTCCAGAAGCTGCTCTCCCTGCCAAAGGAGAAGAGCGAGAGCCATGTTCTATCCAGGTGACAGCCATATGGTTCAGGCTGACTTGCGGTCACTTTGTAGCCCAGGCTGGTCTCAAACCTGCAATGATGCTCCTGCCTCAGCCTCCCAAGTGCTAGGATGACAGGCGATGCCACTGCTCCTGACTTCATGGTGGCCTTTTTGCGTGTCGGGACAAGCGGCCCTCAGCAGCTCTCAAACAAGGAACTCAGAGAAAAACACCTGACTCTCGAACTAAGAGGGGAGCCAAGGAAAGATTAAAATCTAATCTTGAATTTTTGTTTCCTAGGAAGGGCCTGGGGAATGGTCTACTTTGGAGGCAGAGACGTTAATGAAAGATGACGAGATTTGTGGAACTAAAAACCCAACTCCTCATAAAATTTTGCTTGATACAAGATTTGAGTTGCCGTTTGGTAAGTCTGTTTGTTGAGATTTTATTATTTTTGGTTTTTTTCAGACAGGGTCTTTCTATCTAGTTTGGCTGGCCTTGAACTCACTGTGTAGTCCAGGCTGGCCTCGAACTTGCAGGGACCTTCCTGCCTCAGCCTCCTTAGTGCTGGGATCACAGGTGTGCACCATCACACCTGGCACTGATGATTTTAAAAACAACTTAATTCTTTATATCATATTATTTGACATTATTTGCTACTTGTTTCGTTAATATGTGTTTTGTCTTAGCTATTTCAGGGGGCATAATGTCTTCATCTGTTCTATGTGCATGACTTTATGGTGCTAATTAAAGAACCCACATTCAAAAAGCATATTCTTCATGTTATTGAGTCCGGCGACTATTATAATGATCTGTGAAATAGCTGCTTGTGAGATTTATTCTTTAACATTTATGATCATATGTGAACATTTATCTTATGATTTATTAATTTAAAATTGAGTTGGGTATAGTGGCACATGTCTGCTGCAACTGCAGCACTTTGGGAGATTAAGGCAGAAGGAGTGCAACTTAGTGACCTAGTGAGACCCTGTCTCAAAATAAACAATAAAAGGTAAAACAAAACAAAAAACATTGGACAGCACTGAAGAATAGCATCTTTTTTCCTGTGTGTTGGGGGGTACGAGAGATTAAACACAGGGGCACTTTCCACTGATCTATCTCCTCAGCCTTGCTGTTTTGTTTTTTTCATTTTAAGACCGAGTCTTGGGGCCACGGACACAGCTCAGCGGCACAGTGCCTGCCCAGCAAGTGTGAGGCCCTGAGTTTGATTCCAAGCACCAAAAAAAAAAAAAAAAAAAAAAAAAAAGGCCAGTCTTATTAAGCTGCCGGATGCCCTCAGATTTTGAGTCTTCCCACCGCAGCCCCCGGGGAGCGTGTGCTCATACATAGCTAGTATATCACCTGGTAGGAATAGATTTTAGAGTCACAAAACACATGCTTATGACAAAAATACAAATAGTGAGGAAATATACAGAGAGATAATAAAATTAATAGGTTCTTATTCTACTTCCTTCCTTTGCATTCCCCAGAGGTCAACCACTGTTAACTTTTTGTGTGTCTTGGTTTAGACAAGAGACATTCATTTTTGAGAAATTCATTTTAGTAAAATTTGGGTTAGAGAGATATATAGTATTGTGTAGACTACTAAAATGTATAGCTTGGACATTGTTCCATGTTACACTTTAAGATCTTTCTTCCTTCTCTAAACAAGTGCCTTTGCTGTAATATATCCAGGTAACCTTGTACTGATTGACATGTAGGTTGTTTCTAGTTTGTTTTAATAGTACATATTGCTATAATTTAAAATCTGTGTATCTGTGCCCATCATGAATCTAGGATAAATGTCTTAATGTAGAATTGCAAGCTCAAAGAGAATGCACATTATTACACATCTTAGATGCTGCAAAGTTGCTTGTCTAAAAAGTTATACAATCTATATTCTTTATTTTTTGGTACTGGGAATCAAACTCAGGACTGTGCTTGCCAGGCAGGCACTGTGCCGCTGAGCTACACCCCCGGCTATGGTTTATAGTCTTATCAACTGTCTGAAGAGAGCCTGCTTCTGCACTTCTTGCCAACATTTTGTATTTCCTAAGTTTTAACCTTATCTAATCGGGTTTTTTGGTACTGGGAATCAAACTCAGGACCTTGCATTTGCCAGGTAGGTGGTGTACTGCTGAGCTCTGTCCCCGGCCTCTAATCCATTTAAATGACATCTTGTTTTAGTTGAATTTTTTGGGATAATTTTAATTTTTATTGTTTGCACTATTAGTATTCACATACTGTTATTGCTACTGTTTTATGATTTCAGTTCACCTGTACCTTGTATCTTAAGGTGATTTAAGCAAAACTTTCGTGATTTTTCCAGTTAACTGAAAAATAACTAAATTCTTTTTTTTTTTTTTTTTTGGTCTTTTTGAGACAGGATCTCGCTATGCAGTTTAAATAGGCTTTGAGCTCACTTTGTAGCCCAGGCTCGCCTTGAACTCCCAATGATCCTCCTGCCTCAGCCTCCTGAGTGCTAGGATTAGAGGCATGCGCCACCACTCCCAGCTTCTGAAGTAACTAAATTCAGAACATTACCTGAAAAAAAAAATAGAAAGTGTCAGGTGGAAGTGCAGCAGGTGTGTTTATCCCAGCACTCTGTACCTGTTAAAGCCTGGTGCTATGTTACCCTTGACTGTCTTGTGAGACCAGAGGCAGAGAAAAGCAGTGGAGCTCTTCCTTCTGGCTTAGTGTTCATGCAGGATTTTAGTGCTGGTCTTCAGCAGTCGGAGTCTCCATCTTGCCTCATCCAGAAGGAGCTGAGAGTGAGTCCTGGCTCACATACCACAGACACTGGCTGCTCTCACCAATGTTTAGCGGATTGTTTGAGTAAATAATTTCTTTGCTGCATGCCTTAGGAACAATACCGGAGACTGTAAATGGTTATTTTGTTGTTGTTTTTATTTTGTTGCTTTTTAATGTATGTAACTTACGCCAGTTTTGCTAGGGATCTGTCTTTAGAGCTTATTCTGTCATGATAGGAGTTTGTTCATCCTTCATTAAATTTTAAACACACATTCCTATAGTAATACATCACTTACATCCTGTCATAGCTAGCAGTATGTGTTTCTATCGAGATTTTGAGAGTTTTGAGTTTCATTTCTTTTCCTTTTTTTTGGTTTTCTGAGACAGGGTCTCGCTCTGTGGTCCGGGATGCCCTTGATCTCGTGCGTCTTTCTGCCTGAGCCTCCCAAGTGTGGGATTACAGGCATGTGCCACCACTATGCCCAGTTTTAAATTTTGAGTTTCTTGAGGACCTGGTGTAGTTTTGGTTTTTTTTATACGTCTGTTGTTTACTTGATACATGATAGGGCCTAATAAATGGTAGTTTGAGTAAGTAGGTAAACTTTCAGGTAAGTGAAGTTTGTCTTTGACTGGAGTTAATGTGAATGTGGCCCTGTTATTACTATACTTAGGATTAGGATACAGCTTGTACAAAGGTAATAAAGGGTCATTCCTTCCTTTTTAAGGCTGAATAATACATTATTTTTATGTATAGCGTTTGGCATATTCTTTCATCTGTTGATGGACCCTTGGGTTACTTCATCTCTTAGCTATTGAGACTAATGCTATGAACATGGGTGTACAAGTCCCTTTCTGAAATCCTCTTAGATGTGTACTCAGGAGTGAGATAGCTGGATCTTGTGGTAAGTAAGTACATACATACATACGTGCACTTGTTTATTTGCGTTACCAGAGATGGATTGAGCTCAGGGCCTTCGCACTGAGCTACACCCCAGCCCCTTTTTAGACATTTTTATCTTGAGACAAGGTCTTGCTAAGTCACTACACTGCCCAGGGTGGGCTTCATCTTGAAAACCCTCTTGCCTCAGCCTTCCAGAATGCTGTAACTATTGGTATATGCCATTGCACTTGGCTGGGTTTTTATCATGTTTATACCTCAAGATCCAACTTTTCACCTAGGTTGGTCTTCTGTGTTGGTCTACTATCCGCTTCCGTCCAGGGAAAACAGGTCCCGAGAATGAGGTACCCACGGATGAATAAAAAAGTAAGAAGAGAAAGAAATACAAGAGAGACAATATTCTGGGATCAGGGGGCTTACAGCCTCTTGGACTGCAGCCTCGAATTCCATTTTCAGTAACCTCTTATTGAGATAAAACAAAATAGACAACTGGGGTAACGGGTGGAAATCAACCGTTTTAGCAGGGACAATAGAACTCAATTACCACAGGCCTGAGACTTGACTAGATAGCCAGCATGTCACCATTCCTTTCTGCATATCACAGCAAAGCATTTAGTGTCCATGCTGGGGTTTACCAGGCTTCTGCTAGACTTCCTCCAGAACACAACTGAGGCTAGGTTATGCCTGAGGCAATACATTGAAAGATTAACTAAAGAATGTCCTCTACATTTTGGACTATTTTGATCTTGCTGAGTGAAGGTAGCATCATAGAAAGTATAATTAGAAAGTATAATTATATAGAAAGTATAATTTTTGGAATTATATTGATCATAGTTTGAATCATAGCTGATGAGTGACCATAGCCAAATTATTTAACTTTTTTGCTATGTAGTCCAGGTTGCCCTGGAACTTTCTATGTAGGCCCAGGTGGCCTTGAACTTGTGATCCTCCTGCCTCAGCCTACTGAGGTATATAGTACCATGTTTGGATATTTAACTTTCTGAGCTTCAGTTTCTTCATTGCAAAATAGAACATTGAGACTAATATAATGGTACATTATGTTGATTTTAGTATAAGATTTAAAATGTTTGTGGCAAGAGTTGAGTCTCCAGTAACCACCGTCTTTCAGACTATAAGCATTTGCCTAAATAAATATTATCTACTGATGATTGAACTATGGTCAGTATGGCTGATATTTATTCCTTTTCATGACAGATATCCCGGAGGAGGAAGCCAGATATTGGACTTACAAATTGGAGCAAATCAATGCTGTGGGAGCTGACAATGAGGTAGGAATGGTCTTATTTGCAGTGCAGAGAGGTAGGGGAAGTAAATCTCTCTTGAATTTCATAGGCTGTGGGCGGGGGGAGCAAGAGCATCTTGTCCTGCAGAAAGAAATCACTGAGATTTCGCTGAGGAAAGAGGGCAGGCAGTGTCCCGAAATTTCACTAGAAGGTGCCATCTCCCCTCCTGTTTTCCTCGGCGTGCTTCAGACAGTTGCACTAGTCTGGCTGTAGTCTGTTGAGAGGGAGCTGCTACCAGGGAATCTGTCTTCATGTGTTACACAAGTGAGAAGGAATTTCTTCTCTTCTCACCCAGGCTTTTGGATATTATTTTTATTTATGTGTTCTCTTTAGGGATGATTAGACTATTTGCTTTTTTTTTTTTTTTTTTTAACATTGAGGATTTAACCTGTGGCCCTATGGCCTTCACAGTGAGCTACAACCCTGGCTCTTT